>JAKTWG010000015.1:0-206719 GCA_030560915.1 Pichia sp. NRRL Y-12824 | reverse complement strand
AAGAATCATTTTCAATATAAGATAAAAACTTATGGACGCCGAGCACAAAACCAAATGAATTGAACGGCTCTGTCTGACTGAATCCGCTAAAAAAAGGACCATGGAACACCAAATCCATAGCATGGTAAACTATAAATGTTCCTGATATTTTACACGCTTCTGGTAATGCTCTATAATTGCCATCTTTCAACATTTTGACATAAAGACAATAGTAGGGATTTTTAAATGAAACTAATTCAAGTATCTCTTCATCTTCCTTACGAAATAAAGGATTTTGTGCATAGAACTTCCGGATTTGTTCAATAAATTCATCATTTTGAAGTTTGTTTACATCAAGTCTGTCAGGTAAGATAAGCTTGCTGTCACTATCCAACAAGTGCTTGTATTTGGAAAGTAAAAGTGTTCTTCTTTGATTTGCTTGGCTATGTGTAGCCATATTTGTATCTATATGTGACGTATTTTCCAAAAAGGGAAAGAAAAGATCAAGACCTCTGTATGTCAACAAACAGCCTCCTCTCCCCCTCCCAGCCACCCTTCTCGACCCTCCCCTCTGAGCTCGCCGCCTGCGGCGCATGACCTGCAAAAAAACTGAAAAAATGCGCCGCACTAACGTGCGGCGCACGTCACTTCTAATACTTGGTTCAGATTTTACCATTTTTTGCATAACCCCCTCAGGTCATGCAATTCTGTCGCGCGAAAAAACATAGGTCATGCGATTTAGGACCAATTTTTCACCTAAATTATATACTCGCCCCTTAAAATTATACAATCTATATAAATAGTTACTTAACTTGTCGTCTTATGGCAACCTTCACAAGAATATATGTTCCCATTTTATGTAATTCACAGTATTCAGAAGCGAGTACGTATGAAAAATAAGAAGATAAAAGGGTGGCATTTTTTAAAAAAACAATAGGGTTAATGGTCTAGTGGTATGATTCCTGCTTTGGGTGCAGGAGGCCCTGGGTTCAATTCCCAGTTGACCCCATTTTTTTAAACATTTATTTTTGGTTCCTATTTTTATGATTAATAGAGTAGAGTTACATTTACTAGTTTCAATCTTTTTGTTTTTAAATTGAAATATACAAATAGTTATATAGAATTGATCAAACAGTGGTATCACATAGTTAAAAGTTTTCAGAAATCAAACTAGTGAAACTTATATTAAAATAATAAAAAATAAGAGTAAGTAAATTTCAGATATTGTCGTTTTTTTTATTGAATTCAATTTACTTTTCTTTCATCATTGAATTTCTTTGCATCTAGTTCTGCAAGCATTTGACATGCATTGAGCAATTGGATGACATTACAAACTTGTTTGAAGAACCACACTGGGGTACAAATGATAGTCACCCAATAAGATAAATCTATATTAGTACCTGGAATGTAAAAAAAGTCAAAATGGTTTAAGTAAAGTGCAATGTAAAAAGTTTCATTGAATGCACAAACTAAAAATAAAAAAACACGGTTTTCATAATAAAGTTTTAACAGCCAATTTGCACCATCTCTCATATTCTTATGACTTTTTGATCCACTGACGATTTGTGCATACATGTGAACATAATGAGATGCAAGATCTAAAGAAATCAAAATTTGCCATGCAATGAAATAATCAGGGTATAAGACTGCAAGGAAAACAATCAATGAACATGTAGAGCATCTATCAGTGACCATATCTAAAACGGCACCAAATTGTGTAGATTGTGAAAATTTTCTAGCATAATAACCATCAAATGCATCAAGTAAACAAGAAGCGCTGTATAAGAACCCCATGGTAATTACAGGATGATTTTTCATTGTCACAAATGATAAAAGTAAAGTTATCACTCTACCATATCCAATAAGATTTGGAATGAAATAAAAGATGTCTTTCGAGGCAACTGGGGTAGGAACCTGTGTGAATAAGGCCATCGTTGTATCCGACTGTTTCTCAAAGTCACTACTGAGGTTCTGTTGCCGTGTGAGACCGCAATGGACCCCATTTTGCTAACACATCAACGGCACCCCCGGCCACCGATTTGTGCCACTGGCCATTCTTCCACAACACGAAAGCATCCACGATCGATTGCTTTGCCAGTGCGAGGTAATGGAATGGTCAATGGAGTTAGCACCAGGCACAAGTCCGAGAAGTGCTATTAGGATTGAAAATAACACGGGAGAACCCAGTATTTTTTCTTTTTTTTTAAAACTACACGTTGGAATATAAAAATACAAAGAAGGTGGATGGAGGCCTATGCATTGGCTGTAGCTGTTGTCACCGAAGTATTGAGAGTAGATCTTGAAGATTTTTGTGATCTATGTGGTAATGTATACTTCATAAAGCTTCTTTGGAGTTGTCTTCTGATACTGATCTTTTGTGCACCGATAAAACTGTCAACAACAACCTTGATTGCACGATCTAAGTCACTACTGGAAACATATGGACTCAATCTCATCTTGGCAAATGCTTCCGCCGCTCTAAGAATAGATTCTAAATGTCTAACTGTAATTGGGAATGATCCTGTTGTATTGGATTCTTTTCTAAGATCAGAATAAACACGTGAAACTTTATCCATATCCATTTGATTTAATTTCGGCTGAATGCGAGTTCTAGCAAAATAAAGATATTTTGTTAAAATATCCTGTGGAATTGGTGAAATCTCACTTTCCTTTGCTTTCTTAATTTTTTCTAATCTCTTTCTTCTTCTAGATTTAATAATTTCATCGTTTAATTCATCATCTGATAAATGTTCTTCAGCATCTTCACCTATATCAGAATCATCAAGACCTGCATCATCTTCATCATCTGGATATGATCTCATATGTGAATCAACAACGAAAGTTGCCAACCTTTCATCATTTTCTGGATTACATAAATCCCTAACAACACAAATAATATCAAATCTCGATAAAATTGGTTCCGTCAAATTCACATTTCTTTGTAAATCAACAGTACTATTGTATCTACCACCAATTGGATTGGCAGCTGCAATAACAGAACATCTTGCTTGTAATGTTGTAACAATACCCGCTTTAGAAATAGAAATAGATTGTTGTTCCATAGCTTCATGAATTGACGTACGATCTTGATCATTCATCTTATCAAACTCATCAATCATACAAACACCTTTGTCTGCTAAAACCAAAGCTCCACCTTCTAATGTCCATTCTTTTGTAACTGGATCTTTACGAACAGAAGCTGTTAAACCAACAGCAGATGCACCTTGACCTGTTGAAAAGACTGCACGATGTGCAGTCTTTTCAACATACTTTAAAATTTGAGATTTTGCTGTACCAGGATCACCCAATAATAAGACATTGATATCACCTCTAATAGAATGTTTACCATTGACATCCTTCGGAACACCACCAAATAAAGCACATGCAATTGCAGTTTTGATATACTTATGACCATAAATAGATGGAGCAATTGATGAAATAATCTTATCAATAATATCTGGTTGATTTGACATACTTCTAAAAGTTTTCTCTTCTTCTAATGAGATTTGATAAGGTGAAGAAGAATCTGAATCATCAATATCATTATTACCGCTACCACCTTCACGACGTTTAATATTATTTGCTTCTAGGACTGTTGCAAAAACAGGGAATCCATTTTTAGCATTCAAAATACCATCATATGAGTTCTTATAAATACCGACTAATTCAACTTCTTCACCGGGTTTAACAATATCAACTAAATCCCACAATAAAATTGCTTCTTTGTGACGTGGTAGACGACCTGCAGGCATCGAACCAGGAGATTCTTGAATAGTAATTCTTTGGTAATTTCTATAGACAGTTTGTTCTGAATTGATTGGCATTTTACCCCTGTATTCACAATTTGAACAAAATCTAATTTTAATTTCTTGATTTGAATCTTGAAAAAATGGACCTAAAACAGTTCTACATCGAGGACAATCAAATTTAATATATTTTAATTGTGGAAAAATACCAGTTCTTCTTGTCACAACACCTCTAATTTTTATTAAATTATTCAAATGATTTTGTCTTAAGTCTCTTAAATTTAATAAATCGTAATAATCAGTGATTCTAACATGAATTTCGGAATGAATTTGTGTATAATCTGGATAATGAATTTCGGTTGCTTCCATTGCAACAACATCAAAAATTTTCAAAATTTCTTCGGGACATTGTCTTAAGAAATCTGCCAAAATTGCCTTTGAAGTCAATAAATGATGAAAAGAGATTTCTAAAGACTCACTATTAGCTTCACCCATTTCTCTAATCCTCGGACCATAAACGGATCTACCATTTTCATCAACAAATTCCAAAAGGAAAGATTTAAATTCTCTTGCAATAGTTCTTGTAACTTGAGGTTGACAAATCCATTCAAGGACAGAAGGAGCTTTAACATCAATTAATTGTGCATAAGTGATTTCGTTGGCACCTAATTCCTCATTATTCAAATCATCTTCAAATCTTCTTCTAGTTCTTTGAGTTGGTAAACCAAATTCGTCTTCTGATTGTTCGTCTTCTAAATGTGCATCATCATCTAATTCTAAATTTTGAGTTCTTGAATAATCATCCCTTAAATTTAAAAGTTGATCAACTTGTCTTCTTTGACCTAAATCCATATCATCAACAACGTCATCATCAATATCCAAATCTTCGTATGTATCTTCCTCGGGACGAACTCTATAGTCATCCATCATATCATCACCAATAAGATCTCTACCAGTCGCTTCTTCCATTTCATCGTCCAAATCACGTAAATCGTCTTCGACTTCATCTCTAATTAAACCTTGCTCATCTTCAGAATCTTCTGCAAAAGGTTCTGCATTTGGAGAAGAGGCCAAATGAGGCAATTGGGAAGGAGGAGGTGAAGAATCTAAAGGATTCTGACGTGTATTTCTGTGATTATGACTGCTTGATAATCCCACTTCTTCATCCGAACTGTGGTCAGAATCGGACGAGACGTTGTGGCGATGCAATCTTTTTCTTGGACTTCTTCTGTCAGACATGTTTCTTGGCTGCACTTCCCCAACAACGATCGAAACCTTGCCCTCCCTTCTCTCCAAACACCCCCATCACCGTGCCAATTCCAGCACTACCGATGCCACTCCACTTGGCTCATAAAACGAGTCTGAAACGCGAGAGCTGAAATTGAGGAAAAAAGGAAATGCAAAAATCGCAATTTCGTCCCAAAAAAGAAACTTCCTTTTTTGGTTGTTTTATACTCGATCCGTCGTTGCCTCTTTTTTTCTTTCATCTGCCAGCTGCCATACCACGTTTCATCTCCATTCTGCCGTTGATCTCTCTACAACAGAACACACTTAGACCTTTGCAGGAAGTACATCTGATCAGAAAGTATGTTTGTTTCATCATAGCTGACTCTCACGACCGATTTTGATTTCTGACAGACAAAAACCTTTTTTTAAAAAAGAAAGGAGATAAAAATAGCCGCAAATAATCAAGTTAGAACAATTACTAACAAAATTTTTTTGATTTTAACAGTGCCGCATCCCTATCAAGATATGTTGGATGCAAATAATACATCTTCTGCTTCGGCATATGATAATTTTGATGCTGAATCAGCAGTTTTCAAACGTAAAAGATCTTTAGTTCGTAGAGATCGTGCAAGACCTACATCATTTCAATCAAGTTTGAATAGGAATGGTTCCAAGTATAGCAAACACACCGTGTCAAATTCAAATTCTGCAAAATTTTCATATCTGGATAATAACAACAATAACTATGCAAATCAAATAGGTGGTAGTGCTCCAATTGATTTTAACCATTATGTAGACAAAGATCACTCTAATGATATCCAGTTACAAAATTTTTCATCTGACAATCCAAACAAAAAACCTTCTGCTGTATATAATAACCAACATAATGATGAATTTTCAATAGTTTCTGAAAGGGATGAATATACCAATCCAGATCCCTTTGTGATCGAAGAACAAGATGATGAATATAATAATAGAGAAAGTAACGATACTTACCAAAACCAGAATACCAGTAATTATTCCAACAAAACTAATGAACCCAAGGAAATTTTCAATTTAAATGATGAATATAATCAAATTGAAGATAATTCTAATCATCTCGTAAGAACAAGTTTGGGAAATGATGATGAAAATGCACCTTTGGGCGATTTTTATACGGCAGTTCCTCCAAAAAGATTAGAACTTGAAGAAGATAAAAATGGTTTTCCTTATTGGAAATTATACTGTTATATTCTTACTTTTTGGGCTCCAGGTCCAATCTTAAACTTGTTTGGATTAAAAACAAAGGATAGACAATATGCATGGAGAGAAAAAATGGGTTTAATAAGTATTATTTTAGTCATTGGTGTTATCATTGGATTCTTGACTTTTGGTTTTACTAGGGCAACATGTACTAATTTAACAGTTAGATTAAAACCAGAAGATTTGTCAACTGGTTATTTAGTCATTAACGGTAGAGCTTACAGTTTGGATTCTTCACAACACCCTGCAGCGCCAGGTATTGAGGCTAATGCAAACGTTTTATACCCTCCAATTAATGCTGGTGGAAAAGATGGTAGTTTACTTTTTCAAAATGTTAATGGTAATTGTAAAGGATTGATCAAACCTAAGGTGAATTCTAATATTCCTCATGTCGGTGATGAGTTGGCATGGTATATGCCATGTAAATTAATGGAATTAGATGGTTCATCCAAACCTGATTTTTCTTTTGAATATTATGATGGTTATGCATGTCATACATCTTCTACTGCAAGAAAAAGTTTTTATAATTTATTAGTTCAAGGTGATTTATACTACACTTGGGAAGCAATTACAAATACCAGCAGAAATTTGATTGTTTATAATGGACATGTTATTGATATGGGCTTTTTAGATTGGTTATACAAGGATGAACTAACTTACCCTACATTATTTGATGATATCAAAAATGATAAAACTATGAGAGGGTATGATATTTCATTGCTTTTGACCGAACCTCACGAAAGACAGGCCGCTAACTGTTTAGTTGAAATTGCTAAAATTGGTGTTGTCGATTCTTCAACTATTGGTTGTATTGCATCAACAATTGTTTTGTATGTTTCATTAGTTTTTGTTTTATCTATTGTCATTGTCCAATTTGTTATTGCTTGTTATTTTAAATGGTTTGTTGCACCATACCAAGGTGTTTCATATTCTTCAATTAAAGAAATGAATCAACGAAACAATCAAATTGAAAACTGGGTTGATGATCCATATAGTTCAGCGCCAATTACAGATGTTCCTATCAAAAGAAGAGCCGACTATCATTCATCTAATAAAGCGAAAAGGGATTTTCGTCTATCGTGGGGTGGTGATATTGATGAGTTTATTGGGAATGATTACAGAGAAGATGATTTAAATGATTATCAACCAAAATTTATTACAATGACAACAGAAGCTTATATGATGGCTAATGCAAATAGGAAAAGATCTAGAGCTATGTCTAGGTCTTCTTTCTTAAATACATCTAATTTAAGTTTAAATCCTTTAAAAACAAATAATGATCCATTTCAAGATGATGAAATTGACACCTTAAACCCAGCTTTAATTTCTCCAGATGCAATCCCACAACCTCCAGTCAATTGGGAACCTTTTGGTTATCCTTTGATACATACTATGTGTTTAGTTACTTGTTATTCTGAAGATGAAGACGGTATCAGAACTACAATTGATTCTATTGCAACAACTGATTATCCTAATTCCCATAAATTAATTGTTGTGATCTGTGATGGTTTAATTACAGGTGCAGGTAATGAGAAGTCTACTCCCGATATTTGTTTAGATATGATGACCGATTTAATGGTTTCAAAGGACGACGTTCAGCCATTTTCTTATGTTTCTGTTGCACATGGTGCCAAAAGACATAACATGGCTAAAGTTTATTCTGGATTTTATAAATATGACGATTCAACTGTTCCAAAAGAAAAACAGCAAAAAACACCAGTTTTATTAATTGTTAAATGTGGTACTACGGCAGAGTTAACATCTGCAAAACCTGGTAATAGAGGTAAACGTGATTCTCAAATTATTTTAATGTCTTTCCTTCAATCTGTTACATTCAATGAAAGAATGACTCCGCTACAATATGAAATGTTGAAGGCAATTTGGCAAGTTACAGGTTTGATGGCTACAATGTATGAATCAATTTTGATGGTTGATGCAGATACTTTAATTTATCCAGATTCATTAACACATATGGTGGCAGAATTAGTTAAAGACCCAGAAATTATGGGATTATGCGGTGAAACAAAGATTTCAAACAAAGCACAATCTTGGGTTACTGCAATTCAAGTTTTTGAATATTATATTTCACATCATCAATCTAAAGCTTTTGAGTCAGTTTTTGGTAGTGTTACTTGTTTACCTGGTTGTTTTTGTATGTATCGTATTAAGTCTCCCAAGAGTACTAATGTTTGGGTTCCAATTTTAGCAAATTCAGATATCGTTGAAAAGTATTCAGATAATATTTTAGAAAGTTTGCATAAAAAGAATTTACTACTTTTGGGAGAAGATAGATATTTAACATCGTTAATGCTCAGAGCTTTTCCAAGAAGGAAACAAGTTTTTGTTCCAAAGGCAGCTTGTAAAACTGTTGTTCCAGATAAATTTAAAGTTTTATTATCTCAACGTCGTCGTTGGATTAATTCGACTGTTCATAATTTGATGGAATTGGCATTAGTCAAAGATTTATGTGGGGCATTTTGTTTATCAATGCAATTTATTATCATTGTTCAATTAATTGGTACCCTTGTCTTACCTGCTTCTATTACCTTCACATTATATATTATCATTATTGCAATTGTTTCAACTCCAACGCCAACAATGTCTTTAATTCTTATGGGTATAATTTTTGGTTTACCAGCACTTTTGATTATTGTTACAGTTTCTAATTTGATGTATGTTCTGTGGATGATAATTTACATTCTTTCACTACCTATTTGGAATTTCGTTTTACCAACTTATGCATATTGGAAATTTGATGATTTCAGTTGGGGTGATACTAGAAAAACTGAGGGTGGTGATAAAGGTTCACACAATGATCGTGAAGGTGAGTTTGATGGTTCACAGATTAAACAAATGACGTGGCGTGAGTTTGAACGTGATCGTATCGGAAAAGAAGAAAATGAAAAAGAACTATATCAATCAAATCCAAATAATGATGGCGGATTTGGTAGTGAATCTAACCTAGCATCTGTTTACAATCCAGGAAATTATGATTATGATCATGAAACGGAATATATCGATATGTCTCATAATTTCAAATAAAAGTGAAAATATGATCCATTATAATCTCTATAGATGATTTCTTTACTAGCTAGTTTTAAACGTAAGTTAAATAAAACGTTTTATATATCCCTTAACTTATTCATGCATTTATTGTCATACATCAAGTATACAGTTTCAAACAAATATCAGTCAGTTTTATTTCAACCCTTTTATCGACAACTTTAGGAAGTAATTGTATCACCAAGGGTTGAATATTTTTTAACATTGGATATACGGTTTTCAAAGAATTATTATTCAAAGATTTAAAATATGTAATAATCGTTTCTAGACCAAGGGCAATATGTTGTAACTCAGTGAGCTGGATACGTGATATTGGCCTATTATTAAGCAATTTAACATCCATAATATACTTACGCAATCCGTATGTGCATCTAGCCATAAAAAACGGTAAAGCAATTTTTCCAATTTGAGGATAAATTTCTAAGTTTGACAGTGAAACAAGGTCATCAAAACATGCTTGCAAAATTATTAAACGAGGAAAAACTGATATTGGTTCTGTACTTCCAAAAACATCCCAATTACTTTGTCTTGTTAATATTTCAGTAAATTCATCCATTGAAGAAGTGGTCAAATTATCAGTTGGAATGATTGAATCCATTAATGAATCATGTTTGTAAAAAAATGATGATCTCCAAATTGAAGCAACAAATTTCTCAACCATTTGCTTTTCAACTTGATATTCGGTATCTGAATTGTAATACATGTTGAAAAAGTTAAGAAGTGTGTTTTTCAAAATTTTGTGTTGTTTAGAATCAAAATTGTCTGTTTTTTTAGAAGAATTATTTGAAATAAAACAACAGTCGAATGCTTGTAGACAGTAAGGAATCATTTCATTGAGAGAATCAAATTTTACTTCAGATTTGAAACTCTTTTCATCCTTTTGCATAAGAAGGTCTAACATATTAACAATAATGTTAACCAACATTCGGAAACTAACCATCCATAAATAAATTTGTTCTTCATCCCCTTCTTCAACGCTTTTTGTTATGACAATACTACTTTTAAGTTTTGTTGGTTCAAGCAATGACCTTACAACTTTGATAATTGAGCGATCATTAAGATATTCAATATTTGAAATTTCACTCATGTGGGTTTCCAAAACTTTTAAACTATAGTAACTTGCAGAAACAAAAGTTGGAATTTTAACACCTTTATCACCTAATTTTTTTACAATCAAATCTCTTGTGTAAAATGGAAGGACTAAAATCAAATTCAATTGTTGAATTAATAATGATTCATATGCACTATACGATAAATCTGACTTATCAAAATTTAGTTCCGAAAGGTTATCCAAAACTGCTTGCTGCAATGTTGTACATTTAACATCATCATTTCTTGAAGTCAAAATTGGATATCTTATACATGAATTTAAGATCATTAACATTTTTTCAAATTTGGAGGTTGTCATGATAGGTTTTAGAAGCTTCATAGAACTTGGGAAACAACTAACAAAAGAGCATAACGATGTTTGGTACATAGAGGGGTTATTAAAATTATAATTGATTTTAACTAATGCCCATGGCTCATATAATGATTCTAATAATTCAGTTGATAAATCATGTTTACATAAAAGGAAAGCTTCAAGAATATCATGATAATTTTTAAAAATTTGGTTGTTTAATTCAAGCCAACCATAATCTAAGTTTACCAGTTCAACAAAGTATTTCATTATTCCATCCCATATTTTTAAAACCTCCGATGATCTAAATTCATCACTTGAGCTTATTTGACCAAATAACATTTTAGTCATACCGTTAGAAATATTAATAAAACTGTCCATCCAATCCTTTTGATCTTGCAACTTAAGCATTGCAATAGATTCTGGTGCTTTCGTTTGTAAAAGAACTGGTAATAAAACAAGATCATACAGCAAATCTAAAACTGCATTTTCTGATGCAAATGATTCAATAACATTAAAGGTAGTAATAATTGAAACATTACGAACTTGAACTCTGTTATCTGGAGCCGTTTTAGCTAGTTGTAAAACCAAATAAATCCATAAACTTTGATAATATTGATAATCATTTTCTGTGTCACTTATAACGAAGTTAACCAAATCGTTTTCTGACTTTAATTCAATAATGGATTCTGATTTCAATGTTATAGATTCCAGCTTATCTTTTATAAAATCACTAATTAACCAGAAATAACTAATGGAATTAAATGAAACATTTAAATCGAAATCTTGTTTGACAAAATTGTATAAACTATCAATAATAATTTTGATTTGAATTTTTGGGATACATTGTAAAAATTCATCTAAAATAACCTTTAATGTTTCAAACGTAGACTTCAAAACTGAAACAATATTTTCATTAATAATTTTTTCTTTAATAATTTCAGAATCGTAGTTTTTGATAATAGTAAAGGAAAAATTTAACATTTCAGTGACAATGTTCCAAGCTCTATGAATTAAACTGCCATATCTATCAATAATATTTTTTAATGTTTCTAGGGTCTGAAGATAAATTTCGGCTTCACAATTGGCAATTAAAAGTTCTTTAGACATAGGAAGTTCTGATAAGCTATTCACAAAACTACATATATTGCTTAAAACTCTTGTTTCAGTTAATACATGAATCTCTGAATCTTCCGTTTCAAATCCTGTTTCTGCACAAGATCTAGCAATTTGATTGAAGCTCCTACTTCCAAGCAATCTAATTTCATCTGGAGCAGATCTATCATTGACGATTTTGCTAAAATACTGTTTCAATTGAACCAGATTATCTTCTGGGGTAACCAAAAATTTCACAGGGTTGATTACACAAAAATCTGTTATCTTATTAACATAATATAACTTGTTAAAAATACATGGTTGCATCTCACCATTTTTATCTATTGGTGCTTGACCAAATGCTTGTTCTGTTTGAGAATTCATGACTTCATTCGATAACAAAATGCCAACGTTAAATAACTTGAAAAATGTTTTTGTATCTTGATTAAATATACTTTTGTTTAATTCACCCAATGAATGTTCAATTATTTGAAGATCTCTATTTCCTAAAAATTGTGATATAGATGGAATATCTTTTTTATTAAAACCAGATGGCCCATCAACATAATAGCTTATCCATTGCAAAACCATTAAGATAATTTTCCAATCATCATATAAATGCGCACCTAAGGAAACAGCCAATCTAACCAATGTATGAAAGCATAATGTTTGTCTTGTGTTTATGGTACGTGGATAAAATTTAATAACAGTGGCTTGATCATGCTCCGATGTACCGTTATTCGACATATTTGATACCGCATGCCCCAAGGTGGAGCTGATCGTACCAACAATCGTTTCACTAATACTCATAACTCTACTTTTATACCCATAAGTTCCATCTAATTGTAATGTGCACACACCAATATATTTCAATATAGAATGTTTAACTTGATCAATCGATAAAACACCAGAGCAGTATGCCAAATTTTCAAGCAGCTTAAGAGTATTAGAAAACAGTTCATTATCCAAAGTTGAATGAATGAAAATGTCGGTAATACTCAGCTGTAAATTCCATGTAGACGAAATAAGGTCACAAATACATTCATAGGATTGCTTTATGTCTTCATTCTCATACTCTTCAAAATAACTATGAGAAATGTACAGGACTGGGTCTGTTAATTTCATTAAATTTAAGGTTGAAGATTGGATACAATCTGATAAAGCAAGTAATACTTGAGAAATCAAATATAAATGGTATGAATCTAAAATTTGAGGTGGTTCTTGCTTGTCAATTGAATCAATAAATCTTACCAGTGTCCTGAAATCAGCGTTATTTAAACCAGTAGGTTGGGCAGGCTTACGTTGTTGCTGTTTATGTGTACTACCGTTTTGTTGAGTTGAGTCATTTTGAGTAGGCGGCGGTTGAATCAAATCACCCGTATTTAATATATTTTTTTGTTCATTGACAATAGTTAGACAAACATTCAAAAAATCACGGACAACACTTTTTCTTTCTTGAGTTGGATTGTTATCGTATTCCGTAAATAATTTTTTTAACAACTCTGAATTTTTGAAAATTGCGACATAAATTTCCAAAACCATTATTTTTTTCCAATATGGACAACCTGAATCTTTTGAAATAATGTGAGTTAGCAAAGATAACGTAACTTCTGATTCAACTCTTAAGACATCAAATTGGTCTTTTAACAACAAGTAAATTAGTCTTGACACTTTTACCATTAAATTGAAATCTTTACTTGATGACAAAAATCTGAGCAATATTGGAGCAACTCTCGTTCTAAGTAAAAATGCCAACTCCACATGACTCAAAAATAATTTTGAGTTATTTTTAATCAAACTTTCTAGTACTTCAAAACTATAATCTTCACTCATATAGTTTGTTTTCAAAAACGTCGGCTTATGATGTTCGACTAATGTACATAAATCAGAGACTAAACGTTGCGCATCATATGAATATTGATCAACTTTGATAGTCTCTTGATTATCTATTGGAACTTCAAATAAACTAGCTGATGGATTTTGCAGGTTTGAATCAACTTTCTCGAATGCAATATCAAGCAATTGGGAAAAAGTCGCCTGTGCAGTATTGACAATCATAGGGCTTTTATTTGCACCCTGTAAGTTTGAACAAATGTATAGTAGTTTACTCAGTGTATCACCGTTTATTCTAGATGCGTATAGTTGAAAGAAGGAAGGAAGTAATTGTAACAATTTAACCTGTATTTCAGGGCCAGAATTTGAAGCATCAGCTAGGGCATCCACCAAATTTCCAACTGGATCTGGTAAACCATCAGGTGTACTCTCAACATTTGGAAGCAGTTGTAATTGAATTATTTTACTCAATGTTTTTATTGCAGTGGTTATAAGTTTAGGATTTTTAGAATGACATGCCATTAGCAGTGGGGCAATAAATTCTGGATGCTTCCTGATTGTCTCTTGAAAGCTTAAAGCTGTCTTGGATTTTAATTTAGAAATATTTGTAGAAGAGGAAAATGGTTTTGTGAGTTCAATTGAATGATCACATGCATGTCTGATTTCAGGATTCTTGCGTTTAGCATCGACAGCCAAATTGGCCAAATCAGAAATAATCTGATCGGCAATCCCTGTACCAATGTTTTTCTGAGACATCTTGTAACTAGCAAGCTAAGCTAAACTTACCAAACTTCAATTGAGTATCTGCTGAATTATGGATATTATCAACCAGACAAACCCAGAAGGACAAAAATCGATTTGCCAGCAATCAAGATACGAAGTCAAAAATCGCTACTGGATTCGCAACATGATTTTTTTTACTTGATATTTTTTCCGTGGTATATCATATTTTAAACAACAATCTTCTTCTGGGTAAAAACAATTAATGTCTAAAAAATTAATTATGGATGGTGTTTTTGCTATAAACAAAAAGTCCGGAGCTACTTCAAGAACAGTTTTAGATCAAATTAATCGCATTTTGTCTTCTTCTTCTGCTTCACAGGAATCTTTAAAACAATTGCAAAATGTCAGAAATAAAACTTTAGGCAAGCAAAGAATGAAGAAATGGAAAACCACAAAGTTAAAAATGGGACATGGTGGTACACTTGATCCATTAGCTTCTGGTGTTCTAGTTATAGGTGTTGGATCCGGCACAAAAAAACTAGGTGAATATACCAATGGTTCTGTTAAAGAGTACGAATGTGTTGGATTATTGGGCGGTTCTACAACTACTGGTGATAGTGAAGGCGAGTTATTGCTGAAGACAGAAGTTGATCATGTTACAAGAGAACTTATTGAGAAGACAAAAGAGAGAATGATTGGTACTTTAGACCAAACACCACCAATCTTTAGTGCATTAAAAATGGATGGTAAAAGATTATATGAATATGCAAGAGAAGGATTACCATTACCTCGCCAACTTAAGAGTAGGGAAGTTAGAATCTATGATATGGACCTTAAAGATGATTCTTTAACAAACAAACATGATTATGTTTTTATCAAGAGTGAAGTTGACGAAAACGGTAAAACCCTTGCGGAACAATTAGCAAACAATCCAACATTAAACGATCACGCCATTCCTTTTGCCAAAGAATGGCTGTCCAAAAATAAAGATGACAAAGAATTACCATTACCAATGCGTATTACCAAAGATTCAGAAGTTTACGAAAATGATGGATACAGAGCACCACTACTACATTTCGATGCTACGGTTTCTTCAGGTACTTATATTAGATCATTATTGAGTGATATTGGACGTTGCGTCGGTTCAAGCGCTTATATGGTTGACCTTATAAGATCAAAACAAGCTGAATGGGATTTAAGTAAAAATGTTTTTGAAATGGAAGATTTTATTATCTATCGTGAAGCAATCTGGGTGCCTGTTTTGGAAAAGGTCTTAAAATCTGAAAATGGTGATGTAAATGTGAGGGAAGAAATGGAGAAATCCATTAAATTACATCCAGAAGCTGTGAAGACAAAGGAAGAAATTGCAGCTGAAGAAAGAAACGATAAGGAAAAAAGTGATGAACCTCCTGCAAAGAGACAAAAGAAATAGTACTACAACCCCTGTAAATACACATAGTAAAATTGACTTATATGTCTTATAGTCGATATAGATAAGTAAACAAAATGCTATTTATATTATATCGCAAATCAATCAACAGTTGTTGAATTTGGAAGGTTTAATTCACCCAAGTAATTACAGATTCGATATGTTTGGACACTCCCATCTGTACCTGTTGTTTTTGTAACATCAATATCCTCTAAAATATCCAAATTAGCATTGCTAACTTCAAAATGTTCTCCTTCAAGTGATGGGTCACCATAACTTAATGAAATCAGTTTGGAAGTTTCCGGACATCCAAAATTAAATTCTGCGGGACAATCACGTACAATTGCTTGACAAACGTTTAAGCATGGTAGAACTTCAGTATATGATAAAGGTGGTTTGATTGTATCTTCAATGAATTTGTTTCTTCCTTTACCAGCTGTGTAATTAGCATTAAAACGTCCAGCATTCAATGATGAAACACATCTAGGTATTGTCACAGCACACAACCATTGTTTATACGAATATCTGCAATCATCACATGTACGAATTGGAGAATATCTAGCATCTAGTTCGGTATCACATGCAATTTGTTGCATTGCATAATCAAATGGTTGATATAAACTTTCTGAATAATTGTCATAAGCTGAAATAAATTCTATCCATGTTTCCTGTCCATGAAAAAAATTTGAAGATATTGGAACAGCATATGCAACCTCATCACAAAAATCTAAACCATAAGCTAACTTGCAGGATTTTGTCTTTGACATTGTAAAAGAAAAAGGTTCAAAAATACCACCACCATATGGTGTATCTAAATTCGTCACAACCAGCACTGCGGAATATGTTTTAGCAAGTTCCAAATCCGAAACAATAAATGCATTGGTATTACCTTTAGCCATAGTTTGATTAATATTTATTTTTCTATCATAATCTGTGTTTTCACTAATTGCACACCATGATTGATTTAGTGCTACAGGTATTGGATAACTGTCTTTGAAAATGTACATTCCATAAGATCTGTTGTACCCAAAAATAATCTCTTCTGCTTCAAAAATAGCTGAATCATAATCTAAATCAACAACAGAAACTCTAGGTTCTGTATCATATAAAAACACAATATTTTTTTGGGATACTGCAAATTCAAAAACCCACACAGAGTCTTCATCGCAAGTTTCACACTGATCTGGAAGTACAATTAGGTATAATGTATACGACAAATCGTCACTGGTTATTTCAAGTTCTGCAAGATCACTTGCAAAACCGTTTTCAAAATGCACTGGTGTCATGTGTTGGATATCTTCAGATGCAGCTATAGTTTCATTGAATGTGTAGTACAAAGTAATACCATTTCTTGAACTATTTGTATTCCAATTTTCAGGCAGAAGGCAAAGAGAAGCTGATAGATAAATAACAAGTTGATAAGAGCGTGTCCACTCTGATCCTAAATTAGGTTCAAATCTGTATGCCAACATAGAATTATAAGTAAGTGAATCTCTCACTGGAATTGATTCTTGGAGGACAAACAAGTTGTTCACATCAAGTGTACCCGAAGCCTTTCTTGTTTCTGAGTTATTACTCGGTAGAACATCTAATGCAAAATTATTATTGGATGTGTCAAAATTAGGCGTTTCTAGTATATCATCTATTGTGGTTGTTAGGTCATTAAACTCCACAGCTTGAACACATTTTGAATGTAAAAGTATAATTGATATTACTAAAAATAGTAATTTCATTCTGCATATTCGACGAAAGACCTTAAATTCAAAGTTAAGCATACTGTTAGAGTAGCTATGTGTTATTTAATATGTATTCATACAAAACAAAAAAATACGCTAATAATTCAGTTGAAGTGAAAAAGAAAAATCATGTTAAAGGGTCGAGAAAAATCAAAAAAAAATAGAAATCTTTTGCTCCTGATCTCAGTGTAATAAAATATTAAAATATTACATGTAAAATAATTGTTTCCCAGAAATAGGAGTTTATATAAAGAAATAAAATATAATATGTAGATATTTATATAATTAGATTTAAATGGTAATCTTTTCTAGTAATGCCTTAACTTCTTCAACGGCCAAAGCTGAACCTTCAGCCTTATCACCCATACCTTGGCAAGTGTTGCCCTTACCACCTGCTCTACCACCAATGAATTCTGCACCCTTAGTTGCAACATCAACAGCAGCAATCTTTTCTTGAACAGCAGGACTCAAGTAAACACCTTGAGCTGCCTTACCTTGGTTTTCACCAAGAACAAGGTATAAACAACTATCCTTTTGCTCTTTCTTCATATAGTTAATAGCCTCAGAAATAATCTTAGCATTTGCACCTGCGTTAACATTTAATGCACATATTGGTTTATGCTCAGAGTCAGCAAAAAAGTTCTTAACTGCGTCCATAACCTTAGTGGTATCTTGCTTGACACGAAGTTTAGTTTCATCCTTGACACTCTTTTCAATCTTTGCAAACTTATTCTTTAATGCAGCTTTTTCAACAACAGAAATAGATAACTTACCTAATTCAGTACCTAAGTCCTTAACCTTACGTTCTTTAATTTCACCATATGGTAATTTAGCAACATCATCTAAAATACTAGAGAATTCCGAAGCTTTTCTTTGCACTTCATGAGCTTCGGTACCAGAAACAGCAACAATACGACGGATACCCTTCGCAATACCAGATTCTTCAATAATAACAAATTCTTTAATATCATCAGTTTTTGCAACATGAGTACCACCACAGAATTCAATTGAATAATTGGTCCATTTTTCATTGGTTGGATCAGCAAGTAAATCATCAACTGGAATACCAACAGAAACAACACGGACTGGATCTGGATAAGTTTCACCAAAGACAGCACGCAGACCATTAATACCTTTTGCAATTTCTAAACCAACAGGTTTTGCATAAACCTTCATATTATCCTTAATGATTTTGTTAACCATAATTTCGACTTGTTCTAATTCCTTTAATTCAACAGCCTTTTTATGAGAGAAATCAAATCTTAATTTTTCTGGTGCAACTAAAGAACCTTTTTGATCAACACCTTGATCAACAATTTTACGTAAAGCAAAGTTTAAAATATGGGTACCAGTGTGGTTGTTACGTAAAGGCCATCTTCTTAATTCATCATAACCTGCAATAACAGCATCGTTAACTTTTAGTTCACCTTCTTCAATGAAACCGGTATGAAAAACATAACCGGCATAGACTTGAACATTTTCAACTTGGAATTCAGATTTACCGTCAATAACAATCATACCAGTATCAAATTCTTGACCACCTTGTTCGGCATAGAATGGGGTTTTGTCTAAAAGAATACCAATTTGTTTATCTTTTGCAGAGGTTGCATCAATAGAATCAACAAATTCACCATCAACGTAAAGTGCTAAAATTTTTGAGTTAATGTCCCTAGTATCATATTTAGCAGAATCATCAGTAATTGGAATTTTCTTTTCATTTAATAGAGCTAACGCGTGAACATCAAGTTTTAATAAAGTTTTACCAGTTTTACCAGCACCACCCTTTGATGCTTCTTTTGATGCAAGTCTTGCCTTTTCAAAGCCTTCTTCATCAATTTTCAAATCAGCTTCTTCGGCCATCAATCTAGTTAAATCGACTGGGAAACCATAAGTATCGTATAATCTCCAAACATCCTTACCTGATAAAGTTTGTTCTGGGGTTTTTGAAGCAATTAAAGCATATTGTTCAAATAATTTTTCACCTCTATCTAAAGTACGTGCAAAAGAAGCTTCTTCTTCATCTAAAATTTCATAAATTAAAGATGGATCTTTTGCTAATTCAGGGAAAATATGCTGAACTTGTTCAATTAAGGTTGGAGCTAATTGAGAGAAGAAATTACCGATTGGATAGTTCATGTATTTTCTAACATATCTTGAACCTCTTCTTAAGATTCTTCTTAAAACATAACCTCTACCTTCATTGTTTGGGACACCACCATCAGCTAAAGCAAAAGTTAAAGTACGGACGTGATCAGCTAAGACACGATAAGCGGTATCAATACCATCAATATCATCTTTACCGAATTTACCAGAGTATGGTCTAACACCGGTAATTTCTTGAATTCTTAAAAATAAAGGTTGGAAAACATCAGTATCATAATTTGATCTAACATCTTGTAAAAGTGAAACTAACCTTTCAAAACCTAAACCAGTATCAATATGTTTTGCAGGTAATGGTTTTAAAGATCCATCAGGTTCTCTGTTAAATTGCATAAAAACGTTATTCCAAATTTCAAGAACATCCGGATCATCTTCATTAACTAAAGAAGCAGCATTTCTACCACCAATTCTATCATAATGAATTTCAGAACATGGACCACATGGGCCTTGATCACCCATTTCCCAAAAGTTATCTTTAACATTACCAGGTAATATATGATCATCAGCAACACCGACAGAGGACCATAATTCTTTAGCTTCTAAATCTGGTTCTAAACCTAATTTTTCATCACCACCGAAATAAGTAACGTAAAGTCTATCTTTTGGAATTCCGTAAACTTCAGTTAATAATTCCCAAGAATATCCAATAGCTTCTTTTTTGAAATAATCACCGAATGACCAGTTACCTAACATTTCAAAGAAAGTATGATGATAAGAATCTCTACCAACATCTTCTAAATCATTGTGCTTACCACCTGCTCTAATACATTTTTGAGAATTAACAGCTCTCTTTAAAGTAGCAAAAGAAGATGATGGGTCAACGGTACCTAAAAAGATTGGTTTATATTGATTCATACCTGCATTGGCAAATAATAAAGTTGGATCATCATGAGGAATAACGGAAGATGATGGAACAAATGTATGTTGCTTGTTCTTAAAATATTCAAGGAAAGTATCACGGACCTTAACCGCAGGCCATTCTTGAACCTTTGGGTTGGTTGCAGGGTTAGTGTAAATAGACATTGTGCCTGAAAATGAACGAGTAATTTGAGATTGAGTTTTTCTAATATTCAACTGTTTCGTGGATGTCCAGATTCGTTTCAGTATGGGCATAAAACAATCACGAAAGAAATGCTAAATGATATTAAAAGAACAAGAAGATGTACACACGGATACTAGTATATATCACCAGATATTGTCTACTGCGCTGGAAAAATTAAAAAAGAAATGGTTGTTGAACACGGACCAATTGGTGGAGTTAGAAATCGCATTTGACATTTGAATTCAAATTCATGAACTGGTGCGTCGAGAAAAAGAAAAAAGAAAAAGCGGAAAAAAATGGGGGAAACCCTGCAAAAAGCAAAAAAGCAAAGAGCAATAATAGAGAATGAACTATTCTTTCCATTCTGTAGTTAAGATGAATTACAAGGAATTATCATAACTTCCTGCAGAAATTATGTGAATCGTTCTTCTTGCGTTAAAAAATGTTTTTATATCAAGAACTTTAGTTTGTTGTTAGTTTACCTCTTTTCAGGGTATGCTTCTGCAATTGTTTAATGCGGTGTATGATATTCACCTGTAGTTTGTTATATGTTTTAAGAACATAAATAAAAGTAACTTTTCCAGAAATTGTAAAAACATATTTAGTACTTAATTTATATCTTTCCACTTCTGCTTGAATAAAATATTTGTTATGGGGGGAGGGGGAAGGGAAGGCATGACAGTTAATCATAATTGGTGATTTATGTTGTGAAAAGTTTGCTTCTGAGTAAAGCGGCGTCGATCGACGGTGATGTATGTTGATATTTTTTGGTGACATGAATTTTTTTTGTTTCCCTGAAATACTTCACAAAAGGTTGAAATATCTGTAATAAAAAGGAAAAGGAAAAGGGAAAAAAAAAAGGAAAAATCAAATAAAAATAAGACACTACCTATGGTCAGATTAAAGACAAGATATATATTATTTCAGTTGCGATACCCACAACAAGGAGACGTTGTGCAGTCTGGACTGCCCAATGAAATCCCTACTGAATCATCCAATACATTATCACCTAAAATTCTAATCTCCACATTACGATTGTCAATGACAAAGAATTTTGGGGATAAAGCGTTAGCAGACACATTAACTTCTTTTGTGGTTAAATACTTTTCAAATAAAACGTCAACGGGGATATTGCGTGTTCATTATGACGCTGTTGAAACGGTACTTGCAGCTATGTTTTTTGTGCAGACATTAGAAGGACGAGATGTTATTTGGGAATCTGTTGGTGTCAGTGGTAGTATTAGCAAATGTGAAAGGCGTGCCATTATACGAAATAAGCGTATGATTCGAAAAATGAAGAATCATGGATGCAATAATGAAGAAATAAATGCTATTATGGATACTTTTGGAGGAGATGATGAGGTTGAAGAAAGTTTATAGAATTAGGTTTACAATACAATATTGTATTGTATTAGTAAATAAATAAAGTTAAAAAAAAATATTCATATCGATAAATTAACTATATCCAGATTAATGATTTAAACTAATTTATTGTCTTGACTTAATAATGTCAAGAAATTCTGGCTTTAAAGAAGCACCACCGACTAAGAAACCATCAACATCTGGTTTGTCTTTAAAATCTGGAGCGTTCTTACCATTTGCACTACCACCATATAATATTCTAACACTATCAGCAATTTCACCAATTTCTGATTTTAAGTATTGTCTAATTTCAGAATGAATATCTTGTGCATCTTGAGAAGTTGCAGCTAAACCAGTACCGATAGCCCAAATTGGTTCATAAGCAACAACAATATTAGACCAATCTGCTGGTTTAACAGCTTTAATAACAGCGGATAATTCTCTTTTACAAATTTCTAAAGTTTTACCTGCCTTTTTTTCATCGATTGATTCACCAATACAAAGGATAACTTTTAAACCTTTTTCAAGAGCAAAAGCAGTTTTTTCAGCAACAAATTCATCAGATTCATTGAAGATAGCTCTACGTTCAGAGTGACCTAAAATAACCCATTCAGCACCTGCATCTTTAATTGCTAAAGGAGATACTTCACCAGTAAAAGCACCCGATTCTTTATCGTAACAGTTTTGTGCACCAACGGAAACTGTAGATTGTTTGTTGTGGTCAACGGTCCATGCTAAGTAAGGAGCTGGAGGACAAAGAACAACTTCGACATTAGAAGGAAGTTGGTTGTCGTTTAAGTTATCAACGATTGCTTGAATGGAAGCCTTGGAACCATTCATTTTAAAGTTACCACCGACGAAAAAAGTTCTAGCCATTATTGATTATATGATTGATTGATTGATTGATTGATACGATAAAAGAAACAAAAAAACAGAGGCAAGAGAGGGAAAAGCTAACAAAAAGACAGACATGTACAAGAAAATGAAAGAACCGTGCAGCTGAGCAGGCCAAGAAGCCAACAAGCCATCGATCCGGCCACTTCGTTTCACCTCACGATCATGCATCGCTCAGGCGACCCGGAGAAAGACTTCCCGGGGCGGTTTTCCCCGGCTGTGGCAGCGCGGTGGGGAGAAAGGATGGGGATGGTTAGTTCGTGGGAAACTGACTGTTATACAGGGCGGGCCGGGGGGAATCCTCGCTGTTCAGTAGGGGTACGCGAAGGGATCCCGTGGGGGGCGTGGGGCGCGTGGGGCCTGGGAAACATCCGCGTCCGCATCCGCGTCCTGGGCGGCGGCGGCGGCGGCGGCGGCGGCGGCGATTTTCTTCTCCAGCTTGGGCCAGCACTGGAGGCGGGTGCGCAACCGATAGCGCCCTTCGCCCCCGTGCACGTCGTGGGAAACGTCGTGGGCCATTTCTTGGGACTCCGGAGGGAGGAGCAGCTGGGTACTATCATGGGAATAACAATAATTGCCGTTTTCTTCTTCCGTATCTTCTACCCTTTCTAACATAATCCACGAGCAGTGCGGGACATTGGTAAGATTTTCAAAATACTCCACACTCCATCTAAACCATCTTTGGAGAAAAACACGTGCCCAGATCCCATGAGTCACAAGTACCAATACTTCTGGGAAATCTTTTTTTTTAAACTGTCGAAACAATGTTTCATTAAATGAAGAACATCTATCATAAACATCAGCTGCACTTTCTCCATGTGGAATTCTGTAAAAGAAATGTCCATATTTAGAACGTTCAATCCAAATTTTTTTCATTTGTTCGGATGTTCCTTGAAAATTCCCGAAATCTTGTTCTCTCATTCTTGGTTCTTCAAAAATCACATATTTTCGATCATCAGTTGTATCTTGTTTAAAACCTTTTAAAATTCCTTGTAATGTTTGTCTTGTCCTTAAATATGGTGATGTGTAAAAGCATACTTTTTCTCCTTTTAAAACCAAATCTTGAAGTTTTAGTCCAGCTTTAAATGCTTGTTCATGCCCACGAGCCGTTAATGGAACCTTATGGTTCGGGGTGTAACAATTCACACTTTTATCACAATTTCCTTCCGATTCTCCATGTCGAATAATTAAAATAAGCTGTATGTAATGATTAGTATATTGTTACCATTAAATAGAAAGTTAATTAAAATTATAAACTTACCCTAGGTTTTCCCATATTTTGTTGAAATCTATTGTAATCTGCTTTAATTTGCAAAAACCTTTATCAAAAATCTCTATTCCTCACCTAAGAAGTAATACAAAATACCTTGCTATACCACCCCACCCATATATGATTCACTTCCTCTATTGTGGGCCCTGCTGAAAATCTCGCGGTTTATGCTTACATAAGCGTCGATCGGCCTGAAATGCTTTCAAAATTTATTTATCCGTGCACCACCTTATTGAATTGAAATTAGAATTTCACATTTGCTTTCTTTCATCAATAGAAGGAAAACTATCTCGATTTTTCTTCATATTATTTCTACCCACCCAACAACTATTATACTTTCCCAGCAAACCTTTCCACACATACAAGCAATCATGTCTACTATCTCAGCAGGTGCAGCATCACGTCTCGCTAAAATCTTACCATCCCTGGATTCCATATCCGTTTCTCAACTCACCACAAAGCCACCACTTACTTCATATTTTGTTCCACGTACATCTCAAGGAAATCTTCCGGTCTACAAAACTATCCGTTCCCAAGCCGTTTATACAGACATCAAACGTGTAAAGGGTAATGTTATTCAACTCAGAAACGATCTCCAAGCACTTTTACCAGATATTGAAAAATCAAGATTTAATTGTCATACTGTTAGTGGCAGTTTGAGAATTAAAGGTGATCACGGATATGCTGTTAGAAAAGCCCTTGCTCAAAAATTCTAATTATCACAATCCACTTCATGTACATATAAATTAAATCTATATCTTATGTATAGATATGAAATATACTTACTATATAATTTTATACAATCCCGTTATATCTACTCTATAATTTTTGCTCTCTCTAACTCAAATGCGTAGTTAACTTTTCCACACGCATCCTTTTTTTTAGTTTTAATTAACTGCATTTCACGTGCAAATTGCCCTTTTATATCCTTCTTTTGCCCAATTTGTCTTCACTTTCAAATCAATTACTTTCTTTTTTATCATTGGTATTCTTTCATCAAAAATTACTTTGGTATTTTTTTTGTTTTAAATTAGCCTTAATTTTTCATCTTATCAATAACCCTTACAACTATGTCAAAACCTCCAACTAAACAAAATCGTATATCATCACAGAATACAGATTTAACATCTGTTTCTACCAATTCAACATCTAAATCTGGAATCTCTCAATATTATGATGCTTTGGAACATACTGATTCAGATAATGGTGAAACTAGAGATTTTGTAATGGCTAAAAGGATTAAAGATAGTGAAGTTATCGGAAATAAATCAAATCTGAATCCTTTACAAGCTCCATTTGCTTATTTTGATGGCACTTTATCATCCCAAGAAGGAATTTCTTTAATGACCAATGGATTGAAGTCTTTATTAAATAAAAATTATAAAACTATAGAAGATACAGGACTTTTTGAATCTATTGATAAAACTCAAATGAAAAGTATAAATGATAAAATTCAAAAATTAGAACAATTAGAAGCAGATCATGAATCTATTAAAACCAAAGATTTTGATACATCAATTCAATCTGAAAAGGAAAATAAAATTTTAATGGATTTGAATTATAGTTCTGAACCAATAACTTTACCTAATAGAAATAATACTTGGAAACATTCAAATAAAGAACAATACTTGGAAAATTTAAATTTAAGATTATCAAATACAAATGTTTCTACAACTTCAGCTTTATTTGATCAAACTATTCCTGAAAACAGTATCCCAAAAAATTTAAATAAATTACCTAAAAATACTGCAAAAATAGATTTTAATGATCCACAATTAATTCTTGATGAAAAGAATGATAAAAAAACTGCTTTTGTAATTGACTCTTTCCTTTTAGGTTATGCTGATATGTTATGTTTAACTTCGTCTTTTTTAAAAGATGAACATGGTGCAAAAAAAGGACCTATAATGATTCCTTTATTAAGTTTATGCTTAACTGATATCACTAATGATATTTTTTTATTACGTTCAAAATATAAAAAATTAGAAAAAGAGAAAGAGAAAGAGGTAGATAAACAACCTGATGATAGCGTTGATATGTCTATATTAGACAAAGAAGATATATTGCAATTGGCAATGTTTGCCAAAAATAGAATTTTTAGATTACATTTAGAGTATGGTGTTGGTGATCATGTTTTACGTTGGGACATGGAAAAAGATGCAAAAAGTTTAATGTATTTGCATAAAAAGTTGTTGAAAAAAAATACAAAAGATAGAATTGATAGATATAAAAGAAAAGATACTGAAATTCCAAAATTTCCGGTATTACCCAATCATTTTACCAAATTAAAAGGTTTGTTTAAAAATGAACTTGTAGCAAAAGTTGATAAAAAAGAGAAAGATTTTGATCAAGAAAAAATTAATGATAAAAGCAAAGATAAAAAATCAATTACTGTTACTAATTCTGATGCAAATGATATAAATGATATTAATTTCTCTAACGCTCTTAAACGTCAGGATTCAACCACAGGCTCCATAGCTGAATCTCTTCATTCTGCAACTCATACATTAACAAAATTTTCAACTGTGGCTTTAGGAAATTTAATTTCAATAAAGGACAAAGACAAAGAAAAAAGTAAAGAAAAAGAGAAAGAAAAAGAGAAAGAAAAAGAAAGAGAAAAATTTATTGAAAGGAAAAAAGAAAGGGAAAGACATTTACAAATTATTCAAGAAAGAGTGGAATTGAATCAAAAATACAAAGAAGATTTGCAAATTTATTTTGATACTTTACTCGAGAATGTTTCTTTTAGGGAACAATCTAACAAAATGTTACAATTTTTTGAGTTATCTCCTTTCAGTATTTTACTTTCAAATGAAATTTATAGAAAAAGAAAAGAAGGTTATTTATTTATTGTTTCATCTGCTAGTAAACAAGGTTGGAGAGTTGGTCATTTTAGATTCCATGATTTAAGTGAAATGATTAAACGTCATACTAGTAAATGGTGTATTTTAGGTGATTCATTTTTAATTTATACTTCCGATATCGTTTCAACTACTCCTGAAGAAATTTTTTTAATTGATCCAAAGATTAAAATGACAATTCAAGGTTTTTCCAAAACTGGTTATAACATTGCTAATGATGAAAATAATTATTATAATTATGATTTAGAAAATGATAATGATAATGATAATGATAATGAAGAATATGAAAATGATAATGATTATTTTGAAAATGCAAACTCTGTTTTAAAAGGTGCAAAATCTTATCCAACAATTAAGCTAACAAATTCTGAACGAACAATTCAATTAGTTGCTAAAAATCCAAAAGTTACAATTCAATGGGCTAGCGCAATTAGAAATATTATTAATGAGTCTGATTGGGCTAAACCTCATAGATTTAATTCATTTGCTCCTATTAGACATAATGCATTTGCTCAATGGTTTGTTGATGCAAGAGATTATTGGTATGCGGCATCATCTGCAATTGAAATGGCTAAAGATGTTATTTATATTCATGATTGGTGGTTATCCCCTGAACTTTATTTAAGAAGACCTGCAAATGGTAATCAAAATTGGAGAATTGATCGATTACTTCAAAAGAAAGCTGAACAAGGTGTTAAGATTTTTGTTATTATTTATAGAAATGTTGGTAATACTGTTGTTACAGATTCAATGTATACAAAACATTCATTATTAGACTTACATCAAAATATTTATGTTTTAAGATCACCAAATCAAATTATGCAGAATGTTTTCTTTTGGGCACATCATGAAAAATTATTAATTATTGATCATTCAATTTGTTTCCTTGGAGGTATTGATTTATGTTTTGGTAGATATGATACACCTGACCATGTTTTAGTAGATGATACTAAATTTGCTTTTGAAAAAGAAAAAGCTGATGATTGTCAAGAAAACACACCCAATACATTTGAAAGTAAAGAATTATCTGCTTCTTTAATTGTTAATAATTCATCATCCTCATCTTCAAACAATCTTAAACCAAATATTAAATCAGCTTCATTATCCAAAACTCCTGAATCTGGATATACACATTCTGATCACTTAACTGATCATGTTAATTTTGATTTTCAAGAAAAATTTCAAATTTTTCCTGGTAAAGATTATTCAAATCCACGTAAGAAAGATTTTTTTGAGTTAACTTTACCTCATGATGATATGTATGATAGACAACATACACCACGTATGCCATGGCATGATGTTCATATGGTTACAGGTGGACAAGTTGCAAGAGATTTATCACGACATTTTATTCAAAGATGGAATTATTTATTACGTCAAAAAAGACCTTCACGTCCAACCCCTTTACTTGTTCCTCCAAGGCCGTTTACAGATGAGGAATTAACAAAATTGAATTTAAAGGGTAATTGTGAAGTTCAAATATTAAGATCAAGTTGTGACTGGTCATTAGGTCTTAAAGAACATGAACAAAGTATTCAAAATGCTTATATCAAATGTATTGAACAAAGTGAACATTTTGTTTATATTGAAAATCAATTTTTTGTTACCAGTTGTACAATTGATAATTGTGTCGTAAAAAACCAAATTGGTGATGCATTAGTGGATAGAATTATTACTGCCCATAAAAATGGTGAAGTTTGGAAAGCTGTTATTGTTATTCCTTTAATGCCTGGTTTTGAAGCTGATGTTGATACCAAAGAAGGGGGTTCTGTTCGTTTAATTATGCAATGTCAATATATGTCGATTTCAATGGGTGAAACTTCTATATTTGCAAGATTACGTCGTGTTGGTATTAGACCTGAAGATTATATTAATTTTTATTCGTTAAGAAAATGGGGTTTAATAAGTGATAAAAAATTACTTACAACCGAACAATTATACATTCATGCAAAAACAATGATTGTTGATGATAGGATAGCCATTATTGGATCTGCCAATATTAATGAAAGATCAATGAGAGGTACTAGAGATTCTGAAATTTGTGCAATTGTTAGAGATAAAGATTTGATTGAATCAAAAATGGATGGGAAAACTTATTATGTTGGTAAATTTTCTCACAGTCTAAGAGTTAGATTAATGCGTGAACATTTAGGGGTTGACGTTGATTTAATTGATTTAGTTGAACGTAGATTTCATGAAATTGAAAAATTTTGTCAAACAAAAAAGGGATTAAAAGCATCTATTTTAGAGGAAAACGAAGGTAGTATTTCATTAAGTGCAATGGTTGAAATGGGTACTAGATATCTTTTAGGAACACTTGACGGTACACCTGGGTTCAATAGGAAATATAATAATGATGTATTTAAAGGTAAATTGACTAAGGAAATGATTAGTTTATTTACAGATATTAGAAATGAATCTGATGGATCTGATTCATTAGATGAAATTGAATTTTCATTTTCATTCAATCATAGAGCAGGTTTGGAAAATGTTGGAATTAGAAGTGCTAAAAACTTATCTTCTGATACAAGAGTTACTAATGAGAATCATCGAAATGAAATTAAGGGTGATTTTGATGGATATAATTCTAAACATTTTTCCAAGGCTAAGATTCAAATTCATAAATTTCTAAACTCTAAAGTTAATCAATGTATTTCAAATATCCATGATCGAAACGAATCCAATAGTAAATATTATCCATTACCTGATTTTGAAGATATTGTTGATGTTTTATCACAAGATATAATTGAAAATGCCACTATTCAAGAGCAAAATGCAATTAATACAGATAGATGGACGATGATTAAAAGGCTATTTTATATGAAAAAACTCTATTCAAAAATGGCATCAGATAAAAGTCAAAATACTTCTAGTAATTATAATAATCTTGATATGGAATATATTATTAAATCTAAGAGAAGTAGAAATTCTGATTCTGGAAATACAGAAGGTTTGAATGAAGATGTTCCAATTACCACCAAAAAGTCATATCATTCGAGTGAAGGAGATAATAGTAGAAATACATCATCAATACCAGCTGAAGGATTATTAAATAGTTCTGAAAAGAAACCACGTATTCCTGCTATTCCATTAATTAAATTAAGTAATGATGAAATTAATGATATTGATAAAAATTTATTGCCAAGTGTTGATTTTGAGTTTATTGATCCGTATGGATTTGAAGATCCACTTGATATAAAATTTTATGAAGGTACATGGATGGCACAAGCAATTAGAAATACGTTATTATTTCAACTTGTTTTTCATGTTCAACCAGATGACTATGTTCAAACATGGAAAGATTATAAAAATTTTGAAGAGATGAAAAGTGCATTTGATATTTATCAAAATATTTACAGAGGTAATATTAAAATGAATGAGTTAAATCAAAGAGAAGATACCCATTTTTCTGAAGGAGATGCTCAATTTAATGATTCAGAGTATGAATTTACAAACGATGATGTTGAGGAACATCGTCGTCGGTTAGAGCGTAGTGCTAAACTTGCTGAACTTGAAAGATTTCAAAGAATTGGAAATCAAGAAGCAATGAATGTTGGGGGAGCTAGCGTATATGGTAAAGGGTCTGTTTATGATTATCAAAGTAGTTTAAAATTAATACGTATGGTTCGAGGCCATGTTGTAATGTTCCCAACAAGATGGTTAAGGAAGGAAGTGGAAGGATCTAATTGGTTTTACAAAGCAGATAAGATCCCACCTATTCAAATTTATAATTAAGTAAAGAGAGAAAAAACGTGTTGCAGTAAATGAAACAAATAATAATTTATAGCTTTGCAAATAAATTTGATAGAAAAATATTCATTGATTGAGTAACAAAGGAGTAATTCAATTAAAAAAAAAACAATGAAAATGCTCTGCGAACGAAAGGCCTAGTTTTAGATCAAAGTCTAGTAAAAGTTTGACATTGACATATATCGCCGATTGCGAAAAATAGCGAGCAAGTTGATAAACAGGGTTTAGTTGTTGATTAACACTTCTATGTATATTGGAATACATGAAAACCTGAAACAATACTCGGCTAGACTGCTGATTAGATGATAAGCATTACGCAGAAGTGTCTAGAACGTGGACAGATTGTGTCATAACACAGAAACCCCGGGCGCCGTCGATAGAAAACGGAGGATCGGAAATTGAGGCCCGTAATCAAGAAATCGGCCGTGAGCGGTGTCCCGATTGAGAATAATTCTCGGATAGCACGTAGTGTAATGCTGTGCTCTTTTGTCCGCGAAGAGGTATTGATTTCGGTTGAGGGCTGTGTGGATGATCTGCAGAGTATGCAGGGTTCGGTTGATAGCTGATAAGCTCAGGGATAATCATGGCACGTTTGATAGCGTGTGGGAGTACTGTGCTGTTATTATCGGTTATCGATTATCGGTTATCGTTTGTCTTATCTTGTAGTGCAGATTGTAGATTATATATTTGGCCATGTCCGACCCAAGTGGTTGGTTTGGAATTGTGGGTTTATTTTTCACTTTTAATGTTTTCCTTTAATTAAACAAACAAACAAATAGATAAATAAATAAATACATAAATAAGCAAACATGGATAGTGTTGAAAAAGAATCTAATGCTTCCAAAGAATCTGCTCCAGAGTATTTTGAAATAAAAAATACTACAACCAAAGGACTTATCAATGTGGTCTCTATTATGTCTGATAGACTTGACGATATTGATGATGATGAAGTTAAAAATATTGAGGGTTTAGGTTTACTTCAAGAAGTATGTAATCTTTCACAAGAAGAAATTGATAAACTTGATAAAAGTGTTAGAATGAAAACTGATTGTTGGCTTATGCCAATTATTTGTATTACTTATACATTACAATTCTTAGATAAATTATCATTAAATTATGCAGCTGCTTATACTTTAATTCCAGATTTAGATTTAAAAGGTCAAAGATATAGTTGGGTTGCAGCTATTTTTAATTTTGGTTATATTGCAGGTTCAATTCCAGCCAATTATTTAATTCAAAGATTTCCAGTTGCTAAATTTACAGGTGTTATGATTTTTATTTGGGCAATTTTACTTATTGCTCATGTTGGTGTTAAAAATTATGCAGGTATTTTAGTTTTGAGATTTTTATTAGGGGTTTTAGAAAGTTGTATTTCTCCTTCATGTATGGCTTTAAGTTCAAGTTTTTATAAAAAATCTGAACAACCTTTAAGAATGTGTTGTTTTTTATCTTTTAATGGTATTGCAACAATGGTTGGTGCAATATTATCATGGGGTTTAGGTCATGCAACTCATTCTTCTTTAAAAGTTTGGCAATTGATCTTTTTAACTATTGGTTTAATTAACCTTGTTTGGTCTGCTATTTTCCTTTATCTATGTCCAGATTCTCCAATTAATGCACGTTTCTTAAATGAAAAGGAAAAAATCGTTGCTGTTGAAAGAGTGTCTCAAAATATGATGGGTCTTAAAAATGTTAAATACAAAAAAGATCAAATTAAAGAAGCTTTTACTGATTATAAAACTTTAGTTTATATTTCAATTGGTACATGTTGTGGTATTATTAATGGTGGTTGTGCAAATTTCCAGTCTGCTTTAATTAAAGGTTTTGGTTTTTCTTCCGTCGAATCAACTATTTTACAAATGCCAACTGGTGCAATTGAATTCTCTGTTATTTTTACTGCTGGTATTATTGCCGTTTTAGTTAAGAACACTCGTTGTATTATTTTCTGTCTTTTATGTATTCCAAGTTTAGCTGGTTTAATTGGAATTGCAACAATTCCATTAGAACATAAATGGGCTCTTGTTGGTTGTGCATGGTTACAATATTTAATTGGTGGACCGGTTATTCTATGTTGGATTTTCTTAACTGCAAATGTCGCAGGTTTTTCAAAGAAGACAATTACTAATGGTTTATGGTTTACGTTTTATGCAGCTGGTAATATTGTTGGTGCAAATATTTTTTATGCAAAACAAAAGCCAAGATATTTAAGTGGTATTATTGGATTATCTGTTTGTTATGGGGCTATGATCATTATTGGAATTCTATACAGATTTTGTTTAATGTGGGAAAATCATAAAAGAGATAAGAAATATGGTAAACTTACTGAAGAAATGAAAGCAGATGCAATTATTAAAGGTTTCCAAGATTACACTGACAAACACAACCCAGGTTTTAGGTATGAATTATAAACAACTATTTAAAATCTTTTTTATTATGTTTGTATCGAGCAGGCTCTAAATTTTATATTAAATAAACTTTTATCTTTATTAATCTTAGTAAAATAAAATGCAAAGTCAAGTCAAATCAAGTCAGAAAGTATCCCGAGAATAATTCGCCGTGCAACGCGTATCTGCCAATCAGCGAGCAGCTCAATATTGCGATAAGGATAGCGGACATTGATGGGCGATAAGATGAGCAAAGCTAACATGCAAAGCTTTTGGGGCACGGTATTTTGATTTTGGGTGCTTCTAGAAGATTGCAAGGGCATGAAAAGTAAAAATACAAATTTTTTATAATTGTGTTTAATGCATGAAATTATGACTACACAAGACGAACGGTTTTCTATTCATTCAGGAACCGACAACTTTGTTCATAGCTTAGCTAGAAAATATAAGCACGTAAAAGATCAAAAAATGAAAGTGATTAACAATAGTAACCTAAGTGATTTACATGATCAACACACTAACCAAGTTAGTCATCGGATAGTTGAACGTGGACGACAATATCAGATGCCCAAAAGATATGAGTTTCAAAAAAATATACCCAGAAGATCATCATCTCAACAACACATTTTTTTAATGAATAAGGTTAGATTAAGTAATAATTTTGATCAAAAAGAATCATCAAATTCAGTAATGAGTCCAGCACGATTAACAAGACATAAAAGTCATGGAAGAAACGAAAATTTACCATTATCTTCTGTTACACCTGTTAATCTTGCACAATTTAAACGTCATAGTATTGCAAGTATAGGTAGTTATCGACAACAAAATTCTAGTCCGATGCATGCATACAATGATACTACAGTATTTGAAACAACAGTTCCTGGACGATGGAATTCTGCATTTGACCAAAATCAACAAAATATAGTAAGTAATAATCGAAATAGAATTCAATCAGTTGATTTCAGTGGTGGATTTAATGGGAATGGAGTGGATAATCCAATACAATATAATCAAAGAGACAAATCTAATAGCACGCAAGAAGGTGATAAAAGAGATTCTCTGGAATTTTTTAAAAGTTCTTATTTACAGGATTCAAGTGAAAATGAGTTGAAAGAAAATGTTTTTGGAAAAGCGATACGTCAAATTAGGAGCTCTGGGAGTTCAAAATCGAGTTATGTGGGAGAATTAAAATTCGAAGGTGATGCAAGTGTAAAAGACGATGAAAGGGAAGATGAAGAAAAGGAGGAAAAAGTTATGGAAGGTCAAGTAAACAATTTTGAAGAATTAAATGATAACATTGACGATGCAGGTCACGTGACGCGGATTCAGTGGAAGAAAATGGCAATCAAAAATGAACGTGAAGAATTTGATGAATATGATGGATACGGATATGACGGTGCTGGTACGAAAGAAAGTGTAGGATCTTCGTGGCTGAATCCGGCTAACTACACCGCTGCACCAGCAGTGTCAATGCCCAACGGTGACCAGCCTGTGCCTATGCCTGTACCGTCAAAGGCCAGACGATGGATGCAGGGCAGTCTATCACAGCGTACAATGCAGCAGCACATGACACGGGAGCTGCGCAACCTGGTCCTGTTCAGCCACCGGCCGATGGTGAACAGTGTGGAAAGAATCACGCCGTCCATCCCGACCCGCCCCGGCCAGAAACAGCAAAACCAGCAGCAAAACCAACACCAGAAACAGCATCAGCATCTCCAGACACAGCTCGAACTGCTATGGCAAAAAGCGTGTCGCGAGCACCGTCTCTGCTGCGATTAGCGATTACCCGTTAGCGGTTGGCGAGCAACATAAACCCTGGAGACTGCACGGTGTGCATCTTGTGGAGACTAACTGGGCAGACACCTGTCTGCGATCAATCCGGTAATGCTGCAGATCCGGCGTCGTTTCTCTCTCTCTTTCTTTCTTTAACGCATCCATGCAGAACCAGAACGATCCTAGCAACCAGCATCAAATCACAAACCAGCAAACCCACAGCATATCTGATTCCAACAGTCTTTTCCGTGAAATTAACCTTATCGAGAAGGCCTATGCTTCAACGGGTCAACCTTTACCACAACCACAACCGATGCCAGATTTTCCAACTCAAAAAACGTTTAAATATGCAAATGACTGTTCTATCAGTGTCGGTTGCACACCTTCCGGTTTTACAACTACTTTGGTTTATATTAAAGATACCCCATTTTTCGGAATAGGTACAATATTCAGTCTGTCTGCCTTGGAAATTAAAAATGCTGAAATATATTACAATTCCAAAAGTGACTTTTTATTGGAGGAAGATATAGATCCAAATAGTAACTCCCCTTTAGACTTAGATAAAGATAGAAGATTGCATAAGATTAGCGTATACAAAATCCCTGAAACAGACGAATACAGAATCGATTTTGTTAAACTATCAAAGACGGGTATACCTGCACTTGATGCTCAAAATCCGTGGAAAGATTTTAGTGATATGGAAGAGCATGGTGGAAATAAACAAATTGAATTAGTTAAACAATTTACTGACTCTTTGCGTATAAGTCGAAATGAACCGGATATGATAATCATTAGTAAAATCCCTAAGGAATATCCCGAACTCGAGCCTTGTGTTGGTATTATGGTATTTAAAAGAGTGCAATGATATTCTATTGTATATTTTATATTTTATGACATTTTTGTGTAATAAACTAAATTTAGCACACTTTCCCTTTTGGGACACCGAGAAAAGAAACTAAAATTTTTTTTTTCTTTTTTACGTATTATAATGATGAAAAAATAAAAATAAAAATAAAAATAAAAATAAAAAGTAAAAAGTAAAAAGTAAAAAGTAAAAAATAAAAAATAAAAAATAAAAAATAAAAAATAAAAAATATAATACAGCAAAATAAAATAAAAATATTGTGTAGGTAAATTTTTCAATTCTTTTTCACAGCTTTTTCTTATTATTTTCATAGAATAATCTAAAAGGCACAATCAATATCTTGCACAACAATGACCTCTTTAGCAGATCAGTTAGCAGGCATTGCACAACGTAGCAAAGCTGTTGCGTTGGATAGAAAGAGAAGAACAAAAATTCATTCTGTTTCTTTCCTTAATGATCCACTTATTGCTGCCACTCAAGATTATGAATCAATTTATTACGATTCTTTAGATGCATTAGAACGTTTAGAATCTTTAGACCGTCGTTTTGGTAAATTCAAAAATTCCATTTTCAGCATGACTTCTATTCAAATTGATAGACAAGTTCAAAGTCAAGAAGAAAATGAAAATTTAGATAAAACTATCAACACTTTTATTTCATTACTTGCACCTTATTGGCATTTAGCTATTTCTGTTAGAGCTGCAGAATGGCCTCTAAGAAGATTTCAAATGAATATTTTTAATGCTGAAAATTTGTTATTATCTACTCTTGCATATTTTGATCAACCAATCTTCCCAAGAATTCTTTACGTCGTTACAGAATTACCAAAATTATTTACATGGGCAATAAATTTCAAAAAATCAAATAATAACCCTTCAAAAAATACAATCGTTAAAGTTTTCACTGATGTTGATTTTTTCAATTTATATTCTAAGTTTTTACAAGATGAATTACGCCATAAAAATCAATATACTAAATTATTAGTATTTTATGTTTCAATGACAATCTCAACAATTGCTGCATTATCTTCAACTACTTCCGATAAATTAAAATTATTTATTCCATTTGCTTTAGAAACGGTTAGCTCTTTATTATCTTCATCTAATAATGAGTGTAAAATTAGTGCTTACACTATGTTAGTTGTTATTTCAGCTGCTGTACCTTTAACAAGAGAAATTGTTTTGGCATCTGTTGAAACTGTTTTACTATCAAGTTCAAAAGAAACAAAATTAAATGCTTTTAGTTGTGCTGTTAAACTTCTGCAATCTATTCAAGAACAAGGTTTAGAACCATTACCAAAAAAAATTTTCGATTTGTTACCTTCTAATATTTTATCAGATACTTCAATTCCTTATTCAGATGTTTTAAACCAAACTAAGAATAATGGTAAATTTATTTGTGTTTATTTCAGATCTTTAATTATTAACAACGTCAATATTGATCCAGTTGTTTTGAACAATGTTAAAAATTCAAATATTGAATTTTCAAATCAACAATTTACTTTAATTACTGCAGAATTATTAAAATCAATTATGAATAATTCAAGTGTTAATAACAATTATTTTGTTGATTTATTAAAATTCATTATTAAGGAAAATCAACCATTATTCTTGCAAACTTTAGAAAAATTAAACATTATTTTATCAGATTTAGAAATGATGGTCCAATGTACTTTAATTGATCCAAAACAACTTGAAAACACCATCGATGGTGATGTATTGATAGAAGTTAAAGAATCTGAAGATTCAAATGTTGATGAAAATTTATTGGATACGTATAAAGCAAACAAAACTTTAATCAAATCATTTCTTTCTAATGATTCCATGGTTAATGATACATATTCGAATCTTGAAAACTTATTTTTGAAGAGTATTTTAAACCATTCAACTAGTTCGTTCCTTCAAACTTCTTTTAATAATTCAAGTTCTGTTATTTCATTCTTATTAAGATTAGCAACTTCAAATTGTCCAATGAAATCTAGAATTTTTGCAATTGAAAAATTAATTGATTACATTAATGATCTTGATTCTGAAATTTTCCCTGGTTCAATTGTTCCTATTGCAGTCACTCTTTTAATTGATCCATTACAACAAATTAGAAAAGGTGCTTGCAAATTGATTAAAGCTCTTAATACTAATTGTTTAAAAAGTTCCGCTAAATCCATCTTATTGGCTGATGTTTTATATGGTAAGGATTCATCTGAAGTTGCAGTTATCTCTCCAAAAGATACTCAATTATTAATGAAAACATTAGAAGAAAATTCTCCAAATTTTATTGTTGATGATACATCATTATACTCATGTTTGGAATCATTATTGAAAAACAAGAAATTAGGAAAAGTTTATCTTGCATTTTTTACAACTCATGCTTTATCAGCTGGCATTCCAATTATTAAAATGAACTTAATTAATATATCAGTTAAAAGTGCTGCTAATGTTAAAGGTGCTTCATCATCATCTACTTTATTTGAAGAATTTTTATCATCTTATATTCCATCAAGAGATCAATGGATTTCAGACTGTTCTAACACTGACTGTGATTCATTAATTTTTGAATCAACTATTGTTAAATTAGTTTCATCAAAGGAAAAAAATGAATCCGCAATTACTTTCTTAGAAGCTGCATTAGCATCACCATTTGAACAATTATCATCACTTGCAAAAGATCAAATTATCGAAATTTTACCAACTTTAAAATTCGATTTCCAAATTAAAATTGTTAATTTTGTCCTTGAAGAATATTTATCTGAAAAAATAGTCAATTATGATCCTGTTGAAGTTTTAGAATCAATTAACATGACAAATGCAATTTTTGTTGATTTATTAAAAAATTGTACTTTAAATACTACACAACCTCAAAATCAAGCAAACCCACCAAAGAGAAGAAGAAGATCATCTCAATCAACTAGACAGGCAATGAAAGATGATGAAGTTTCAAATATGGCATCCTCTCATTTAAAGAAAGTTACAATGGTACTTGAAGTTTTAGATTATTTTAGTAAAAGATTTGATTTTGAACCATCATTTGAACTTTTGAAATTAATCTTTACTATCTTAGATGATTTGGAAACTTTAGGTAAAGATGGTAAATTACCAATTTTATATGCTCAAGAAACAATTGCTTCATGTTTGAAAAACATTATTGAAAAATTAAAAGAATTAAACATTCCAATTAAAGATGCTTCATTAATTCGTGCTGATGTCATTGTTTCTGCAATTAGAGCTTCTGATTCTCCTCAAGTTCAAAATAAATTATTATTAGTTATTGCTGCACTTGCATCATTATCACCAGAACTTGTTTTACATTCAGTTATGCCAATTTTTACATTTATGGGTGCACATACTATTCGTCAAGATGATGAATTCTCTGGTCATGTTGTTGAACAAACTATAATTTGTGTTGTTCCTGCTTTAGCAAATGCTGCTCAATACGGTAAAGTTGATGAGATTGAATTCTTACTTGCATCTTTTGTTAGTGCATTTTTACATGTTCCAAGACATAGACGTGTTCGTTTATTCACTACTTTAGCACGTACACTTGGTGGTGATTTATCAATACATTTGATTTTATTCTTATGTGGTCAACAATATGTTAATGCTTATATGAAACACAGAATGGGTGATTGTTCTGCATTAGTTGATTTTGCTACTGTATTTTTACAAGTTTTCTCTGCAAATGAAGAGTTAAATGCAACTAGGAAATTTTTAGATTTGTGGAAATGTATTCCTGAAAAACCAGTTGAAAAAGATTCTCTTCGTTTTAAAGAATTATCTTCGAGAGTTATTTTTGGTCCTTCAATTGTTTCAATGTCAAAAAGTGAATTATATAACTGGAGAAAGGGTTTGGTTTCATTTATTAGACATGCACTAACTGATTCTAAGAGTACTAACGGTATTCCTAAATTAAGATTAAAGATTGCTTCTCAAATTTTGGAAGATAGGAACACTAAAGAATTATTATCTAGTTTTTCTGAAATTATCAAATATTTATTAGAAATTATTGATATGTCAACCAAAAACCATGAAGATGCAGAAATAATTAATAAATTTTACAAATTATTAGGTGATGTTTTAGGTTTATTACCAATTCAATACTACTCTAAATCCGTTAATGATATCTTAAGATCATCTAATACTCCATTACAAACAATGAAGAGTTTAGTTACTTTAACTTCAACAAAATTCAATTTGGAACATACAGAAAATCCATATGCACATGAAGGTATAGCTCAATTAATTCCAACATTATTAACAAAGATATCTTCTAATATTGATATTGAATTATCTCAAGCTTGTTTGGATACAATGGCAACTCTTTTTTATAGATTTGGTGACAATATTGCACCTGCTATTTTAATTAATTTCTTAAGTGTTATAGTTGGTGATTGTGGTTTAATTAATAAGGAATCTCCTGAACTTACAATTTCTTCAATTAATTGTATCACTAGTATTATTGTTATTGTTGGTGTTAAAATGATTGGTTTATTCCCTAAAATTGTTCCTCCAATCTTTAAGATTTTTGATGAATGTGTTAATAATAATCAAGAATCATCTAAATTAATTCAAATTTCAATTACTGTCTTTTTTTCAACATTAATCAAAAAGATTCCTAACTTTTTAACTCCAAATATTAAGGATATTTTGAAAACATTATTTAGAGCAAATGCAGTTTCAGATTCTATAAGATCAAATGTCTTAGATATTGTTGTTGAATATATTGATTCTAAAACTGTTATATCTTCATTATGTTCCCTGTGGACTTTTGTTTCAACATTAAATGCAACTTCATTGGGTTTATTTATTGGTGTGATGGAAAACACTGTTGAAAAGATGAACAAAACTACAGCTGTTTCTGAATCAAGTTTATTCTTCAGATTCTTAACAAATGCATTAGAATATCGTGCTGTTTCTAAATTTGATAAGAATACAGTTGGTAGAGTTGAATCAATGATTCATAGTTGTGGTATTGTTTATGTTATGAAATTAAATGATAAAACTTTTAGACCGTTACTAGCATTGGTTGTTAGGTGGGCATTTGATGGTGAAGGTGTCGTTACTGATATTAGTGAAATTGAAAGATTAGAATCATTCTACAAATTCTTCAACAGATTACAAGAAAATTTAAGGGCAATTATTACAACTTATTATAGTTATATTCTGGATTCAACTGTTTCTCTTCTTCAAAGATTTTCAAATGGTGAATTATCCAGTGTTTCACTTCGTAGATTAATTTTAATCTCTCTTACATCATCATTCAAATACGATCAAACTGAATACTGGCAGGTTGGTTCGAGATTTGATGCTATTTCCGAAAGCCTTACATTACAACTTTCAAACATTGAAGATCCAATTGGTAAACATTTAGTTAAAGCATTATGTTCATTGGCTCAAGATACTTCATCATCAGATGATCATAACAAACAATTGAATGAATACATCATTTCTCATATGCGTGCTATTGGTGATAAAGAACCAACTCCAAGAGAAAAGTATTGGTCAATTAAAGCACTTACAACTATTTACAAGCGTGTTGGTGAAGCTTGGTTAAGCTTATTACCACAACTCGTTCCTATTATTGCTGAATTATTAGAAGATGATGATGAAGATGTTCAAACTGAAGTTCGTGAAGGTTTAGCGAAGATTATGGAAGAACTAATGGGAGAATCCTTAGATCATTTGTTAGCTTGATTGTATAATTTATTATTTTTTATTAAAAGAAAATTAATTTGTGTATTATTTAATTTGGTAAAACATTTTAAGGTTTGTTTAAAAATCTACTGGTTTAAGCGATTAAACATGAACTTTTAAATATAAAATAAAGTCTTAAGTTTTAAATCAATATAAACGGCAAAAAATTCGAAAAATGTTATAAAAAATAACTAAAATAGTAATAATAAGGTTCAGTAAATCAGAACCAAAATTTTGTTAGTCTAAAATTTAGTAGATAGCTTGGTTTCTGTACCATGTGTGCAATCTCCAAGCTTCTGGGTCAGCTTCAGCACCTGCCTCAGCATCTGCTTGAGCATCGGCTTCTCTCTTGTAAATTGCTTGGTTTCTGTACCATGTGTGCAATCTCCAAGCTTCTGGGTTAGCTTCAGCATCGGCTTCTCTTTTGTAAATTGCCTGGTTTCTGTACCATGTGTGCAATCTCCAAGCTTCTGGGTCAGCATCTGCTTCTCTCTTTTCAACAGCAGTTTCAGTGGAATTAGAATTCTTTTCGTTTTCAAGATCACTTGCAAAGATTGGGTAAAATGCAATAGGTTCAGATTCCTCATCATCGTCTTCAAAAGCATAAGCAAAGCCAATTGGTTCTTCTTCTTCTTCATCATCATGTTCACCATCTTCTAAATCAGAACTGTCTTCTCTCTTATAGATAGCTTGGTTTCTAAACCATTTGTGCAATCTCCAAGCTTCAGCACTAGCATTTGCTTCAGCATCTGCTTCAGCAACAGCGTTAGCTTCTCTTTTGTAAATGGCTTGGTTTCTGTACCATTTGTGCAATCTCCATGCATCAGCGTCGGGGGAAGCAACAGCATTGGCATCAGGTTGAGCAACAGGTGCAGCAAAAGCAGCAGTAGCCATAAAGATTGATAATAAACCAGCAGAAGTAAATTTCATTTTTGTTTGTTTAATAAGTGAATATGTTTGGTTATTTGACTGATAATAAAATAAAAAGAATAATACAAACAGATGTAATAGCTTTCAAAATCTAGTTATCCAGGAGTATCACATCTTTAAATATCAATTGACTCTGAGGATCAAAAAACTCTTTGGCTAGTATTTCTCAAGCCATAGTTCAAATCTAATCATGTTTCAAGAACCTGAAACAATAGCAAGAGAAGTAAATGTACTCATCTATTATGCAGTGATTATTTTTGTTTAAAGAGCCTAGCCACATAATAACTATAATTGGTAGAAAAGAATCAAATAACTTTACCAAAAAGGAAATATAACGGTTTCTTATAGTGTCTTTGATGTTCTAATTAGGCAATATTGTATAGGTCGTTTAACATTAGAGAAAGAAGTTATTGTGCGTTGAAAGGGGGAAAAGATTTTATTTTTCCACACACTATGAGTTTTGTGTGAAAATGCACCTTTGCTCTCCCGATTTGGTAATAATATTTCAACTGATCAAAATTTTCATTTTCCGTCAAACATTCAAGTGTTCAAATTGATAGTTTCATATGAATACACATGCGTTGAAACAGGCACAAGTATTTTGTGGCATTGCTTTGTTTGAGATTATCATGCGTCGTATATATCGGTCCCTATGGTTAAAATAATTTTCCATTTTACTTTTTCTGTTTTTTGGTATTTTCAGTTTTCAATTTTTACTTTTATTTTTAGAATACATTTATTTGTGTTATTGATTGTAGATTTACAAGGTTATTTCTCTTTTCATTAGTTCCAGCTTTTTTTTGTATTTTTCGAATCATTTGATGACAGATTCCTGTAAATAAGATTTTGTAAAGGAAGAAGTAATATCTTTAGTTCATTCGATTTTTGTTTGTTAAGCTTATCTAAGTGGCCAGGTACTTTCCAATTCATTCCCAATATCAAAATCCGGTATTAAACCTTTTCTTTTTAACCAAAAAAATTTTTAATGGACCTCCTAAAGTCCCCATATAGAAGAAAGAGGGCTCGCTAAAAACCCGTAATGTTCATACCTCAATGGCATAGATCCAAACATCATTGGGGTAATTAGTTTAATTTGCCCATAGATTGCAGTATCATATGAGTGGTGTTCCTGTTATTGCTGTCAATCAGGCGTGCCCCAAAATTGACCTTTTTTACATACTCCCCAATGTTCTTGTGGGCTCGTATCCTTTGGTAAAGAAATCGGTTATTGGATCATCAGAAACGACTTTCGAAAGAACTCAAAATTTTTTAACACACAAGTTCAGTAAAACATTGATTATCAATTTAGCTGCCGAAATGCAATCTTATACAAGTACCCAACCCAATATTGAATGTAAACATGTTTTTTGGATAGATTATCATGCTTTGGCCTTGGTTGATTTAATTAAACTTATCCATTATATTGTAAAGTTTTTACAGATTCCAACACATGGCGTATTTATCCATTGTAAACATGGAAAAGGTAGAACAGGTACTTTGGTGTGTGCATTAATTCTGTGTCTGTTTAAAGTTACAGCTGAAGAGGCAAATAGAATTTTTGTGGAAAGGCGTATTCTTTACAATGTAGGTGTTAAGATTCACTCGCAATTACAACTATTAAAATATTGGGAATACTTACAAATGGCAAAAAAGCCAAAATATATTGAAATTCAAAATAATACAAATCAATGGTTGATACATAGTATCAAACTAATAAATGACAACAATAAAGTAAAACCAAAAACTTTTAACATATTTGTAACTAGCATACCCTCAAATTCAGAAAGTTTTAAATTAGATTTTCGTTTCCTTGGAAAAGCAAAAACTAACGAGACCATTATTTGTTTATTCAAAGCAAAAGAAGACGTTTGTTTTAAAATTGAGCGCTCAAAATATATAACCAAATCGTATGCTACTTTCAGTTTTAATTGCGTTTTAGAACTGCTTCTAGCTAACAAAACTGATTCAAATGAGTTTTTAGTCGAAATTCCTTTTGAAAAATTAGATGGAATAAAAGGGACTGGGTTTAAAGGTAAAAAATATTATGAAAAGGTTGAAATAACCATCGCTAGAACGTAAGGCCAGAAATTTGGTCTGCCGTAGTTAATGATGGTGGCGTTAATTAAAACTTGTTTATTGTCTGAATCCATAGTATGGGTTTTACGTTGTTAAAAAGCTTTCAACCTTGCATCATTATTGTTCATCTGTAGAAAAACATGTCTCGTGTACTAGTCACGTTATGGCTGAGATATTGGACTGATTAAAGTGTTATATAGGAAGACATACAAGTAAAAATGGAATAGAAGAATGAAGGTAGAATGAGAAACAGCAACTTAGAGTTGTGTTTACTTTCTGCTCGCGGCTGGAATATATACGAATACGGAGTGTAGAAATCTTCTATAGTTTTCTTATTGTATTTTCTTTATTAAATGGATTTTTTTTCATGACAGAATCCGCTAAGTAACATTTTTATTTTATATTATTAGTTAAACTTGACGGTACCAAAGTGACTCAGTAGTTATTAGCTCTTTATCAAGAAATGTATAGCAGAAGGTAAGATTCAAACTAATATTCAATGGCAATGGGCAAGATATCAATCTGGAAAATTTCTGCATTCGTTTCTAATCTCTCTGCCTCTTAAAATCATGCTTCTCTCCATATCAGAGAGTACTAGGGTTGACTCTTATACTCCTCTTCGTCTCGGGACGCTAGCTACCTATTTCTTGTTTTGCAAAGCTTGTTACGTAAGCATCTGTTATAAAGAGACATAATACTTTTCAAAATCTTCAAATCTTACCGGTACTATTTTCAACTTTTCTATAATTAATTATTATTGGAAACTCACGTGAAAATAAAAGTTTAAACATAGGCAAGACAACCACCGATAAATCATGTAAGAGACTGGAATCCTGGTCTAAGGATTGTGCGTCGATCGACGCAAGGCTATTGCGCAACAGTGCGGGGAGTAGGTGAGCATCCCCTGGAAGGCAAATAACCTTCATGATTATTATATAGTAGTATCTAATTATTTATAGGGTCTTGTACAGCTTCACAGACCAGACGTACAAAAGAGTATTTTCAGACACGTTTACATTATCAATAATCTGTTACTAATCATTTACAAATCAACAACTGTCAGTTTGTCCGAGTGGTTAAGGAGAAAGACTTGAAATCTTTTGGGCTCTGCCCGCACAGGTTCGAATCCTGTAGCTGACGTTTATTTTTTCTGTAATTTTTTTCCGGTTGATTTATATGAAATTTGTGAACGAGGAGAGAGTGTTGTGATGTTCTTTGTTTACTACCCTTTTCTTATATCTTTCTTCTGCAACCGATCTATATTGCTGCATTGCTTATAGAATCGATAGATCAAGATGAGAGGTACTATTGATCTGGCGAGAGCTGGTATTTCCCTAACTGGTCAACCTTTATTAGTATCTTCACCTACATCATCAATTACTAATCCTCTGGCATGCTGTATGCCAATTTCTACATCCACATCTTCATTTGCACCATCTTTTGAAGAAAACAGTTTTTTACCATTTGTTGATATATTATGGGCCGAAGAAACAAGCTCAGGAAAACCCAATGAAGTTGAGATCAGTTATGTTTATTCAACCGATAGAAATATAAGCGATAACAGTGATAATGGAAAATTCCTATTACCTTATAAGGATGCAAAAAAAAAATTATACCCAACTACACAGATTTTGACTATTGAGTTTAATGATGAAAATCCAATGCAAGAAAGTAATGTGAAATTATCTGATATAATCTTAAAACATGCATACCCATTTGGTAATTTCAATCCAACAAACGAATTTCATCAACAATCCATATTTGTTATAATCAATCCACACAGTGGGAAAGGTGAAGCAATTGATATTTTTAATGAACAAGTTAAACCTATTTTATCTTCTGCACATTGTAAATTGACAGTCCAACATACCGAATACCAAGGACATGCATCTCAACTTGCAAGTTCGTTAAATATCGATGATTATGATACAATTTTATGTGCATCAGGAGATGGTATTCCATACGAAGTTATTAATGGATTATATCTGCGTAATGATAGAGCACGTGCATTTTCAAAAATAAATGTTGTTCAAACACCTGGCGGTTCAGGTAATGCAATGTCATTATCATGCCTTGGTGCAACATCTGCTTCCTTAGCCGCATTAAGAATTTTGAAGGGTAAACCATCTCAATGTGATTTAATGGCCGTTGGTAAAGAATCATCAGATGAGATCATTTTATCATTTCTTTCACAAACTTATGGTGCAATCGCTCAAGCAGATATTGGAACTGAATGGATTCGTTCAATTGGAAAAATTAGATTTGATTTAGGTGTTGCATATGAAGTTTTTGCTGGTCATAAATATCCATATGATTTAGCTGTTAAATGGAAATGTAAAAATAATGAAGAAGTTGTTCAACATTATGAAAATGAAGTTTTTAATAATAAAAAATCAAAAGATAGTATTTTCAAGAAGAATTTCGGATATAAAGATAATGCAATTGTAGATACTAATAAATTATCTAAAAGTTCAACAAGAGATTCAATTAATACAATCGAGCTAAATCTTAAGGAACTATCAGATGAAGATTTTGAACTTAAATATCAATCAGCATTTAAAGAATCACCTTCTTTTGATTCATTACCTAAAGATTGGAAAATTTATGATAAAAATTTAACCAATAATAGTAGAATTTTTTATGCAGGTAAAATGCCATATATTGCAGCAACGACAAATTTTTTTCCTGCTGCATTACCATCTGATGGAGCAATAGATTTAGTGGTTTTTGATTCAAGATCTAAACTACTTACAACAGCTAATGCATTATTATCACTAGAAAAAGGTACACATGTTTGGGAGGACTGTGTTGAACATAGTAAGGTTGAAGCGTTTAGATTAATACCAAAATCTAAAAAAAATTGTTATATCAGTGTTGATGGTGAATGGTTTCCATATGAAACCTTTCAAGTTGAAGTTTTGAAGGGTATAATGCGTACAATTCTTTGGGAAGGTGATTATACAAGAACAGGATTTTTAGAGAATAGAAATCACTAGAAAAAAAATCGTATTATCTAATGTATAATAATTATTATATAAATATAGTATATATATATATAGTAGCTGAATAAAATCAATTGATTATTTATCATCGTCATCTTCACTATCTTCGACTAAAAATGCATCGTTTGAAGGTTCGTTATTAGCACCATTTAAAGGAATCCATTTTTTTTCATCAGTTTCCAATGATTTTTTCTTATTTAATGAAATTTGTGCACTATTAGTGGTATATAATTCATCTTTATCTAAAGGCTTTGGAACAATTTTATCATCAACTGCTCTGTTTTTTGAAACATCTGTTGTGGAATCGGAAATATTAGATAATTTATTTTTACCATCATTAAGCGAGCTATCTGATTGATTAACAGCAGAGTATAAATGTCCTGGATTTTTATTAGTACGTGGAGGTAATCTCGGAGCATCTTCGTCATAATCAGTTGAAAAACGTTTTTGATATGATTGTGGATGTTGTTGATAAGGATTTTGATTTCTCATTGTTCTTTGAGACATGTAATTTTGAGATTGATATTGTTGCTGTTGCGGTTGTTGATCTGCTGAAGCTTGAAACTTTTTAGCAACATTACCAAACCAACCACCAACAATTTGTTTTGCATCATTGATATTTTTATTAATGGTATCATATACATCATCGTCACTATCAATATCCTTATCATCGATATAATTATTGAAATTTTGATGTTCATTCATACTTGGAGTTTTATGCAAAGATTGTTTTCTAGGTTTTGAAGGTCTTTCATAAGATTTTGCTAACCTTCTAGCTAAAGCTTCATCTGATTCTAATTGCTGTTGATTTGATTTCAATTGATTAGCAGGTTGAATCGGAATATTAGAAATTGTAGTTGGGATTTCAATACCTGAACTTGGATCAGATAAAAATAATAAAGCATTTGATGCAGGTTCCAAACGTCCTTCGGATGCAATCAATGCCATTTTAATATACTTTGGATCCATTTCAGGGAAAACATCAACCAATTGAGAGATTGTTAATTCAATTTGTGACAAAGGTTTTGTGTTCAATGGTCTAGTTGGCATTGGTGGTGGTGTATCATCTTTTGAAGAAAGTGATGTCTCTTGAGCTATTTCAGTAGAAGCATTAGTTTCGTTAGTTTCGTTAGTTATTGATTCTGATGTTAAATCTAGATTTGATTTTCCATCCTTTTCCTTTGGTTCTTCTGTTGCATTATCATTGCCCTTGTTAGATTCGACAAGAGATTCGTTGGTTTTAGAAGGAGAAATTGGTTGAGTTTCTGGCTCAGGAACAGTTTCTTTTAAATCGATGTTAGACATGGTGTCTTGCAGTGTACTACTCTAAGCCACTATTGGATCCAAGACTTAGTGGAACCAGGATCTGCAAGAGTAATCGCTGAACTACGGCCAGTAAGAAAGAAGGCCATGTCGTCTCTCGCCACCTCCTTTCAGTGGCTCAGACAGAGGAGGAGGGACAGAAAGACGGAAAGATCGAACCAGAATAGAGTTGAGCGGGGATATAGAGATACACAGATATGAAAGTACATAAAGAAAACACGACCGACATGTGTGTAGCAGTTGGTATGCAAATAAATGAAAGAAAGCCCAAAAGTAACATAATAAAAGAAAAAATAAGGATAGAAGTAAAATACTGTAAAACCAAAAATTAAGTAAAATTAATGAAAATTTTAAACAAAATGAAAAACAATAAGTAATAAATAGAATAAACTAAATTGAATAGAATTGAATAAAGTTGAATTGAATAAAGTAAAAATGATTAAAATGAAGATAAAAACGAAAAAGTCTGGTAATTAAATAGTCTTTTTGGTCTCAGCTGTAGGTTTTGCAGTAGAAGTTGCAATGTTCTTATTAGAAACGAAACGATGGTATTTGACCATTGACGTATCAAGTAACAAATTCAGATGCTCAAAAGTCAATCTCCAAATGTAAATGGTCAAATCAAGAAGAATCAGCGTCATGTACGGGACAAATATGATCATAGCCAAGGTGAAGTTGAGGTAGATGAATGCTTGTTTGAGATAGCTGAGCGTGGCGACCACCGAGTCCCATGAAGGAGTAGCATGCAGCATGTATTGGATGGTAGACATTGTGGACGGAACTGATAGAAGAACACGAAAAAGAACGGAAAAAAGAAGAACAGAAGAAAGAAGAAACAAGCAAAAAAGTGATGAGCCAGGAAGAAAATACAACATGTGAAAAAGAGAAAACGCTAATTGTTGATCTTTTTTTTTATCTCTTTTTATCTCTTTTTTATCGCCCTATTGGGACTACCCCCGCCACACCATGCCAAAACAGTGGACTCTGCATGCCATACGTACCATCTTCTGCCGGTATGACAACAGCAACTCCCTCACAAGAGACGAGTTGGCCAATGAACGGTCTTTTCTTTCCTACATACGGTGCTCCACCACACTTCTATTGTCTGCCTTTTCGATCACACAGGTTTCTCTACAAATAATTATTCTGTTGGCCCGTAGGGTTCTCGACGAAAATGACAAAGACCAAGGCATGTCCGATTTATTGGCACGTTACACAAAAGCTCTGACCGACTACACACATTACATACGTCCAGCCTGTCTCTTTGTGTGTGCATTAGCAGTCTTCAGCTCCTGTCTCGGGCTAAAAAAGGGTTGGCTCAATCTTTATAATCTAGCCGAAAGGGCCGAGATCCAGTCCGGAATTGTTGGCATGGCGTTGCTTTTCGTCAGTCTCTTAGCCGTCGACATAGTGCTTCTCCACCAGTGCATAGTCTTTGGCATCAACGAGTTCCATCAGTAGAATACAAGAACATGCTGCGTGGAAAGAAAGCAAATCGACTTCAACCTAAAGAAAAAATCGCAAAGGCGAGGAAATTTTTTTTTTTCTCATTTCATCTTTTAACTGCTTTAGTGCATTCATTATTTGACATTCAGTTCCTGCTGTTCCATTCTTTGTTTCTGTTTGGACACCATCACATTCCCATCAAAACACATATCGACGCATTATGTCTAGATTAGAACTTTTTTCTCCTGAGGGAATGAGAGTCGACGGACGTAGATTTAACGAACTACGTGCGTTTGATTGTTCCATCAACACACATCCACATTCTTCTGATGGTTCGGCATACATATCTCAAGGTAACACCAAAGTCTTGTGTTTGGTACGTGGTCCTTCTGATACTTTAATGACATCAACTTCAAATAATATTTCTGCGTCAAATCCAACTGAACCAACTATATCTGTCTCAATTATTCAACCACCGTATGCGAAAATGGAAAGAAAAGCAGTATCTAAAAATGATCGTCGTTTGACTGAACTTTCAATTATTATTAAAAGAGCATTACAGCAAACAATCGTGAAAAAAAATTATTCTCGTACTATACTTGAAATTTCAATAACAATTTTACAACTTGATGGTGGTTTATTAGCAGCCTGTGTTAATGCCGCAACTTTAGCATTAATTGATGCAGGTATTGCAATGTATGATTATATAACTGCAATAAATGTTGCACTTTATGATACTTTCCCCTTATTAGATGCAAATGCATTAGAAGAAACAGATCTAAGTTATTTAACTGTTGGAATTGTTGGTAATGGTGATAAAATAAACTTACTTTTAATGGAAGATAAAATACCCTTAGATAAATTACAAAATTTAATAGATTTGGGAATAAAAGGTTGTCATAGTATACGACAACTAATGGATCAAGTAGTTAGAGAAATTGGTGCTGATTTAGTATCAAAGAAACAGTAAGTTGGGTTTCAGTTGTATAGTGTTATAATTGACCGATGTATAATCCCTAACTAAAATAAATGGAAAGAAAGAAAGGAAGAGAAAGAGAAAGAAAATCAAAATTTAAATATATCATAAATTGATTTGAAATAGCTGAGTAAAATAGTCTTTTAGTTGCAGATGCTTTATTTATTTCACTTAAAACCTTTGGTAACTATTGACAGTTTAGTAGTGTAAAATAATGATCCGATGGTGATTTAGTTTTACCTGATGATTCAGTTGTGTAATAACAAGTACAATCAATTGTTGATAAACGAGACAAACTCTCTCTCAAGAATATTCAACCTTTTCTTAAGCGTAAGTTCCACTTAAATACTATAAACATAAACCAATTAGATACACTACAACTAACTACACTATACATGCTCACAATATTAATGGGAGTCCCGATATTCTTATCCAAACCCACTGCCCGACCTCAACGGATGGACTTTAATCCTCCCCCATGCATGCAATATGTCCTCTTTTTTTATGGCACTTTCTTTAACCGACGCAACAAAGTTTTCCCTCTCTGCCCTATCTTCTTCACCTTTACTTCCTTAACGGCTTCTTTCAACTTACTCACCTTGAAACCATGTGCCATGTTTTCCACTGTATCACTGATAGCAAAAGTTGTACGATTACTGCCTGAAAGAGTGCCTTCTTCAAGCAATTGAAACGCTTCACGCACATGTACACCTAGTTTGTCTTCTTCCATGTTAATTTTCATACTGTCTCCCATGTTATATGAGATCCAATCAGCTAGTCCTGTATCTATCTTATTGAGATCATTTCGTACATCCTTCAATGTTTCAATATTTTGATCAGTTTTTGGATTATTTATAAACATTTGCATTAAATCAACATCTGGAATATGAGCAAATGTAGTAACATTTGATTTGTTCATTTTTGGCGTACTTGGTGATGGTCCTGTAGAATTTGTACTTTCAGACATAAAAGATGACCTATCAGCTGCAGTAGTGACACTTGTATTAAAGTTATCAGCAGAGCTTGAAGAATCTAAACTTTTAATACGACTGATATCACTCGAATATGTATCTGTTATGCTACTATTTCTATTAATGTCAATACCATTTACTTCATCATTAATTATATCCATTTCATTTGAGTTGGATTTAAGTTCTGTTGGTCCACCAACAGGAAAAGCTGTAGAGGTGGTTGCCTTGCTCAAAATAGATGGATGTGTGTCTAGACGAACAAAAACATTTCTCATTGCATCAACTTCATTCTTCAGTTCATTTTCATCAGTCATACTATCTCTTATGTTTGTATTTTCACTATTTTGAATTGAGTTTGGCACACAAGGTAATGGATTCGATTCCATATTTTCTGCAAATGTCGCAACATCGGGAGTTTTAAGTGATTCTGTATCAGTTAAAATAGTGTCTGTTTCATTCCCATCATCATCATTTTCATAATCATCATATTTGTTCTTATTTTCATTATCGGTAACATTTTCAGGATCATAACCGATTTCATATTCTTTATCATCATTAGCTTGGAATGAGAATGCATCATCATCATCATCATCATACGACATGACACTTTCTGAATATCTAGCATTTGAAACAAATTGGCTATGATTATTGTTAATATTAGAAGTTGAATGTTTTGTTGAAATAGTTGATGATCTAGTAGTACTTGCACCTGATGGAACCGTTGAAGATGGCGCATTTCTTGCAAATATAGTGGCATTAATGAAAGCACTATCTGACTCAGATGGATGCATCTTTATCTCTTCACTTAATGTTTGTAGTGTCGGATGCTGAAATGCAACTGAAGGTTGACGTGAATGTGAAAAAATTCCACTTTCATTAGATATACGTGATGCAAGACTAGATTCTCTCGTTATACCCATATCTGGTACAACCAATGCAGTATCTCCAATCTCTTCATCATCATCATCTTCTTCTTCATAATCATTGCCATCAACATAATCATTAAAATCCATGCCATAATCTTCATGTTCATTATTGTTGTCACTTGATTCATGAAAATGCATACTTTCAACTTGTTCCACCAATCCATCATTACCGTCTGCCACATGCACCTGATCGCCCTTAATATCAACCGTAAACACAGTCTCTTCATGCTCACTGCCATCATCATCATCATCATCATTAACTTCATCTACTGTGTTTTCTGTTCTGTCACCAGCCTCCACATCCACATCCGACTCCACGCCGTCCCCGTACAGGTCCAACGCATCCTGCGCCTCATAGACACCGGAGTCATCTGGACCAGATTCGATGTCGTGTTTCGTGCCATCCATGTTCTTTGCCGGGCCACAACCCCCTCCAACCCAGCCAACCAAACACCCAAAAACACACAGAATAACAACCCTCCCAGCAATCTTTTCTGCCCTCCAAACCCTCTCGAGATCGCTCACCGTGTTTGTTTTTTCTTCCTTCATTCTTCTTTCTTTCATTCTTTCATTCTTTCATTCTCTCTTCTTCGGGCAACCTATGGCCAACCTCTCCCCACCCCACATTATTGTTGACAGTTGTTGACACATGTTGTCATATAGACGACGTGATACGTTATACTATGATGAATCCACTCTTTATCCTTATCTACATTACCTGACAGCCGACTCGATTTGGTTAAGAAAGAGAAAAAGACTTTAGAGACTGATTGTTTAACGTATATATAATCTATACATGTCATTAACAATATATAAAAGTATCACTTATTCATCTCCATCAGGTATTTCATCTTTCATGACCTGTATTAATTTAACACGAATATCTGTAGTTGCATCGCCACGTAAAACATCACTAACAAACCAAACTTGACATTCTAGTTGCACCATTTCTAATGCACCACGTAAAACCCCACATAAAATATTACTGTACCAAAGATCTTTACGAGCTGCACCTTTTTGTCTTTTCCCATTATCATTATCTCCAAGATTCAAGTTATTTAATGCATCATTGATCATTTCGTTATTGCAATCATTTTCAACATCATCTACATCATCTGGTAATTCAACAAAATCAGATAATGGATTCTCCGTTAAAGTTATTTGAAACGTACGTCCATCTGCACTCCAATAACTTATAGTTGGAACAATATTAAGGAACATTTTAAATCCAATTTTTGTAATTATTTCACTCGTCTCTTTAAAACTAGTACATCTTTCAAGATTCGATTTACTTAGAAATTCATCAATCAATCGAAATCCGATGTTTCGACCCATATCGTACAAGATATCGTTCACTTTATTATAATCATATGCTTCTTCACGACAAATTTGAGCAACAATTGACCCATATGTCAACGTAAACAACTCACTGTTGATCTTCACTGTTTGATTTTTCCAGATTTCTTCTCCAACCTGCTTTGCTTGTTTGCCTTGCTTGCTCTGCTTGCTCATAATATTAATGTGTATAATCTAATTTGGATGTAATCTATATACTTTACAGATATACAGTAAAAAAAATCAAACACAAAAACAAACCCAATCCCACACTGACAAAGAATCATTACTTTACTCTTTTCATCTACACTCGCTTCACCAAAGTAACTCTTCTTCATAATAATCCACACAACGACCCTTTTCCAAACACTTCACAACAGATAGACGTACGTCCACATTAAGGTTTGTAGGCCCACAGGCAATAACTGCAACTGGACGACGGTCACCACGGCTTTGAATAAACCCACAAAGTTCGTCCTGCAAAAATGGCTTGTCTTCGAAGTTAATACTAATCTGCTCACCATTATCCGCTATCAACCATTTCAAAAATTCAACTTCTTGTAGTCTTTGTTCGTCAATAAAGCTGTTCGCATTACCATTTCTTTCAATATCAAACGCAACATCAGATCCACTACTTTTTGTTGTTGAATGTGTCAAAATTTCAACTGAACTGTTGTTATTAAGATATATCAATGATTGTTTATCTAAATTTTCATCGTGATGTTCTTCTTTAATTCCATTTTCTTCTGTTTCACTTCCTTTATTATTCATTAACTTTGAAGTCTTAATCAATAAACTTGCAAACTCTTTAAAACCTTCCTTTTCATATAATCTATTTAGTATCCCTAATGGATTAGTTAAATTGTTCTCTTCAATTATTTTTTGTAATATTTCATCCTGTAATTTCTTTGTAATAAAAATTTGAATTTCTAAAACATCTTTAAAACTAACTAAACTTTCAATTTCACTTTTAAAAGCTATCAAACTTTCAAAATTTGGTATAACCCAAATCAAGGAAATACTTTTATTATTCAAATGATCTTCTCTTTTGCCACGTAATGTTTGTGCTCTATATATTTGTGCAAGATCCATCGCAATTGAATAAATTACGGCCAATCCAACACCACCTGCAACTAAAACTGATTGTTCATATTGTTTAAAAGGAACATTATTACCATAAGGTCCTTCAACTAATAAATTTAAACTACATTCTCCATTCGGTTGTTTGGAAATATATTTTGCTAATCTTTTTGTTAATCCTTCTTTAACACGAATTATAAAAACAAGTTGATTATAATTTTTAGCATTTGTTGCAGAAACAACTGTAAAAGGGTGTGATTCCCAAAACATGCTAAATTTTAAAATTTTAATCCAGCAATAACATCCAGGATATGGTTTCCACCAACCTGAATGATTAATAACAATTCTAATTGATTGTGGTTTTAAAGTAGTTGTATTATAAATTACATTACATTGTCCCTTTAAAATACCACCAGATAATATAATTTTGCCAAATCTCATTATATATTCCAATGCCCAAATACCATATGCAATACCTAAATATTCAATCCATCCCAATGTTAAACAATGATACCATGAACCAATTGAAAATATAATCAATAAAATTCTATGTGAATATTTGAAAAATTCATAAATAAACCTTTTAAAAAATGATAATCCCACAGTAGTTGAAAGCACAGCAAATGCAGTATTTGCACATCTCCATTTCAATAATCCCCATCTATCAATATAGTCACCTCTAACATTAACAAACATTAAATAGAATGCACAATGTAAAACTAATAAAACAAAAACAATTCTTGATGTCCATTTATGAAACAGCTGAAAAGTTCTATATGATAAACCAGTTATACTTGAAAATATATTATTTCTTGTTGAAAATAAATAAACAATTGGTAACTGAATTGTACCAATAATACCTGTTCTATCAGCAATTGAAACAAATCTTTGACCCTTGCGACATGTGAATACTGTATTTGGATAAACTATTTCATAATTGATACAACAAAATACAACATTTAAAATAAAATAACCAATAATAACAAGTGCATGCATTCTAACTGGCATTGTATAAATTGAATTTAAAAAATTAGTTTTGCAATTCCTACTTAATTTGGAAGTATTATTGTTTTTTTTTGAATCTTTTTTGATCTTTTTCAATTTATTACTTAATTCCGCTAATTTAGGTTGATTATTTTTATCTAGCAAGGTTGAACTTAATAATTGAGTTTGATGATTTTGAATTTTAACACGTGTTTTACCATCAAATAAACCCATTGGACCATCACATATTTCTTTGATTGTATTATTAGCAACAGACTTGGGCCTTAAATTTAAGACATTTGCAGGTTCAATTACTTGTGGACAAATAATTTTACTCTTACACCATAAAGCAAAGTTTGTCTTTGCCAATTTATTATTCCAATAAGGAGATGTCCATTGTGTAATATTAACAATTATTGCAACCAACATAACAGCTCCCCAATAGGCATAAATGTACCAACCATATAAAGTTGCTAAATTTCTTTGATCCAATAATTTAGAAACACTATTGTAAGAAATATTATATAAATCATTTGGAACAACAACAGGATTATATAATAAAAATCTTGGAGCTTCTAATATATTATCAACACCAATTTGTTTGATCTCCTCTAAATTTTCATACTTTGGAAATTTTTCAAAACCTAAAACTTTATTATATTTAATTCTATCAGTACTAACTTGATTTGTTTGTTGATTTGTATTCGAGTCAAAAACGTTTTGTTCGTTACTTAGTTGATTAACTTGTTGCTTATTACCTAAATTGTTCAAAATTAAATTATTCTTAGTTTGAACATTATGAATTTTCATTGCCTTCCATACCAAACTTGCTTTATATTTCGGAATTGGTAACATATTATAATCGATCAAATAATTAGTTGCATTTTCGTTTAACTTTACTAAATCAATAAAACTCCAAACTTTACCACCTTGTGCTTGACATGTATCTACCAATTGTTTATAAGCGCTTGATAATTCGTATGGATCATTTGCATGTGTTTCAATACAATTTGTAACGGTACCTAAAAATGCTTCATTTTGACATCTACATTTAAATGATAAATCAGGCATAACACATTCAAATGGGAAGGAAGTAAAATTAGCAGCCACATAAAGACACGAGGCTCCAACTTTTGAAGTTATTCCACGTGCATCAATTATTGCAAATCTCCAAATCAAAGTTGCAAAGAATACAATCCAACGGGAGTGTAAAATCATTGTTCAAAAATCGATTTAAATGAAGTTACAAAACTATTTACGCAGTTTATACTCTCTAGCAACGACGACCGATGAAATTCGTGATCTGAGGTTTATACAATCTCTATATGTCGTTCACAAACGTAATATGCCCTTATTTTTTTAAAAATAAAACTATAAAAAAACAAAAAAAACACACACACATAAGCAGCCCGTTTCTGGTTCCCCAATAGTTTCCTCTTTCGGTCACGCCACATGTCATGCTCATCTATTATTTATTTTGCTAATTTCCAGCCATATTACCTATGACAAAGATGACAACCATTGGAGGAACAAGATATATCCAATATTTTTCAATAAAAGTCTTGTTATCAGAATACAAACCCCTTGGTTTGACAATTTCTTGGAAATTTTCCAATTCATCGAAACTGTCAACTATTACTTTTGGTTTTTCTACTTTTTCTTTATTCTTCTTATTTTTTTTCTTTTTTTCCTTATTTGTTACTTTTTCCTTTTGATGTATTTCTAAAGGTTCTGCATCTTGGACATCTGATTTTCCACCTGCGTTTAAACTCAATCTTAATTGTGGATCAACCAATTTAAATGGTTTATTTAGTTTAATTGTAAGAGTTTCTGAAATGGTTGGTATATATGAAATGGAATCAATATTATTTAACATTTTATTCAAATAAATACGTATTTCACCAGCTATACGATTATCTTTAAAGAAATCCAATGATTTGAAATAATTAAAACACGTGAACTCAAATTGCAAATTTGAATCAAGTAGGGACATACATAAACCGTTTTTACTAGAAATTGAATCAAGGTTAAATTTAAATACATCAATTTTAGTTTCGTTATTATCAAGATAAATATTAGCTAACTTCAAATCATGAAAATTGGTTCCAATCGGATCATGTATGCTCAAGATGTGATTGCCTGGTACTGTAGCATGTCCAAATTGTAACAGAACAAATACTAAGGATAACCAAACAAAGAACATTGTACAAGAATAGAGCAAATAAATTTTAGCATTAGGTTGCAGATACTCACCTGCACATCAAGTTGATAATAGAAACGTACTGATTTTTCGTATAATCTATAGTTGGCGGATTCAATGCGCACCATAAAAGCGTGAGGAAGTTAATTCTAAGTTTTATAAGTTTTAAAGTTTTATAGGAGGTATTTGGGTTCTTGTATACATACATTTATATAATTCTGGAAAAAGCACGGTAAACAGGTGAAAAGTCGAAAAGCTAGAAAAAGAGTAAATATGAGATGGGAAGAAAAAGGAACAAAAAGAAACAAGATGTGGAAAAAATGTTCAGATCACTTTGATTATCAGTTTCCTATCATTTAATAACAAAGCACGTTTTAAACCGTTGTCATTTCTTAGCAAAATAAATATTGAATTATCATTTTTATAAGCTAATGTAAAACCATTCAATCCATTCAGTTTTTCTGAAATTGCATCTGATAGAGTAGTAAAATTAAGGTCAGTATTGTTTAATTTAATAATACTAAATTCATCTTTATAAAAAATTTTAATTTTTACTGAATCATTAGATTTTGTGCCAGATTTTGATTTTGAAGAAACAGATGATTGTGATAACGTTGCTATTGAAGAAGTTTTGGAATTGATGGACATCATACTTAGTGATTTTGTCAATTGAGGTTTAGGAAAAAATAAATCATTTCCAAAACCTAATTCGATTTCATCATTTGAAGTATTACATGATTTAGATTGTGGTCTCAAAATTTTCAGGATTTGATCATCGTCTAATTTGACATAATGTTGGAAATCACTCTCTTTCGGATCAAGAAAATCTACAAAAGTTTGGAACAATGGAGAAGTTATTGATTGTTGATCTATCAAATCAAATAAAGATTGTAGATAATTGTTTATGCTTGAAATATTCAAGGATAATAAATCCGGGGATTTTGCCGAACCAATTAAATTGGAAGATGTTGGCAATTTAGGTAATTTTATCGGTATACCTAAAGAACGAATATGCGATTGTAAGGATTTATGAAGGGATAAAAAATCTTTATAATATCTTAAAATGTGGATCTTTTGATTATTAATTTTCCTTGAATCTAAATCGATTCTGTACCAAAAAGTTGATGAATTATTCTCCAGTAAATACATTGAATGAACGTATATTGAAGAATAAGGCAGGGAAGTGTTTGTAGACTCGACTGATGTGGATTGGGCCATTGTAGAGGAATAAAAATCTAAGAATGAGTTAGAATATGAAGATGTGGTGGAAGTGGTAGATGAGGTGGATGTACGTAGATCAGGAGAGGAAGACTGTGGATGTTTATGTGGAAGTGATTCAGTAGAAGCAGTTGAAGTAGAGTTAAACAAATCCAATATTTTAACATTGTCTTTAGGGATCCAGCCTTTAATGCCCGTGGATAGGGATTGAGCTAAGATCCATCCATTGACTATGTTGGAATCAACAAGTTTGAAAATGTCACCTAATGCACAAGATTGTTCATTTTTGTACACTGCCGCAAAAGGACATATGCAAACGACGATGGAATTGGCAGAGAAAGAGGAGCTTGTGGTAGTAGTAGGAGTAGTAGTAGTAGATGTATTGGAAGCAGATGAATTAGATCTTGCGGTGGATACGGAAAGAGATTGCGGTTCCTGGACGACACGCGTGTTCTTTGCGGGAGTGATGTCAGCTGCAGGATGTGCAAATGTGATGTTTCTGACCTTGGGGATGTGCTGGACATTGAAAGGCGCCGAGACGGGGACGGAGACGCCTTGAGCCGGCTCAGTGGGAGTGTGTGCCATGGGGTATGCTGATGCTGCTGCAGTTGTCCTGAACGACACCCCCACAACGGCGACCCATAATAAACACCGTGTGCACCAACGAGATCTCGGCAAACTTCAACTTCAACAGCGGACTAAAGCCCTGTGCGGTTTGTTTTGTTAGAGACTGGTTAGAGACTGGTTAGAGATTCGTCAGAGATTAGCTGACTATCGTTGGTTATTCGTTGCTTACTGCCGCCACTCTACACCCGTTCAAAGGCAAACGCCAGATAGAAGGAACACGCCTCCCTCTCTTCACCAGCCACCCCGTACGTCCCGTCTGCCTGCCGCAACGACTGCACAAGTGGGCCCGGAAGCTTAGAGAAGAATGGTCCCACTTCTTTGTTGAACATGTCAAAGAAGTTCTTCTTGTACCGCAACTCCAAGCCGTGATCTTCACACATGCTCCGAAACTTTTCAAATGGCACCACATACTCTGGCACGTCCTCCACAGCGTCCTTCAAAAAGTAATTGTAAACATTACCAAACGATTCCTTAAACGTCCCCTTCTCTTTATCGTAACATCCCAGGTCCGGAAATGTCACCGAATAAATCGAGTTCCCCCATCTTTTCTCACCTTCATTCAACTTCTTAAGCTTCCATTTGATAAAATCACTGCTAGGAATCGTACCTACAAACATCCCACCTACTTTCAAACTTTTGCTCACGTTACTTAACATTTTCTCAACACTATCCTCACTACTAAAAGCATAATGCATACAAAATTGCATACTTACATTATCGAATTGCAAATACGAAACTTCTTCCATGTTAAACTCTTTCAAAATTTCAGGTAATTCTACTTTGAATGCATCACCAGTAGCAAATACAGCTTGAAATTCGTATCTACCGTTTCGATATCTCTTGATTGCTTCACGAATACTTTCATCACTCAAATCTACACCAACAAATTGTTGAGTGCCAATCATATCCCATTTAGCCAAATCACCACCTTTACCACATCCCAATTCAAGAACACTACCATTGGGTCTACCATACTTACTAATCAAAATGTATTTGATACAGTTATTGAATGATCTTAAACGGTAAATTGGAGACTCTGTACGTTTACTCTGTCTGGAATTAAACGTTTGTGCATTATAAAAGTCTCTGACAATCTCATCTTTACCTTCTGCTTTCATAGATTTCAAATACTTCATCTTCACATTAATATCTTCACTAGCCATTGATTTTTCAGTACTATCTTTTGACGTTTCCTCAACCAATGGCTTCACAGCACGTGTGATGGACTGTTGTTGTTTTGCAAATTCAGCGTCACTCATCCACACCGGTTTCTTCAATGCCGGCACAGCAATTCCTGGTTTCGCCACACGTCCACTTGCAACTTTACCAGTTTGTGTCTCGTTGGTGTTGCCGTTGGTGTTGCCGTTCTTGTTGTCTTTGCCGTTGCGATTGCTGCCTTCATCGTCCCGACGGCGACTACCACCCCCACGACTTGTCACCACACGTCTCTTCTTGTGCCAGCTACCGTCGTCGTAGAAACCCATGCTGGCCATAGAGTACAACTGTTCTCCTTTGCAATCTCTCCACCACCTTCTCCTTTTACAATTCACTCTCTTCACACAAAATAACAAACTTTGCCTCCCGCTCGCTTTCTTTCTTTCTTTCTTCTTTGTTCCTCGTATTAACTGTCTTTCTGCTTGATTTGCCATCAACCTTTCTTTCTCTACATCCCTGGTCTTAACCTCCTTTACTTCCATAACCATGTCATCACGGAGATCAAGAAGACAACATACATCCCAACCTAAATATTCCACCGAGGACTACGATCTGGAAGCAGATTTAGACTCATACAATGTCTATGATGCATCAACATCAACATCAACATCAACATCAACATCAACATCCACATCCACATCAACCTCCACAAAACGTTCGACAAGATCTAAGGTTGATGCAACTACACAATCCCCATTAGAGGAAACAAAGCAGCCAGATATTGCAAATGCAGGTATAGATGCAGATGCAGATGTTGACGATGAAGAGGATGAAATTGATGAAGTAGAAGAAGTCACAAGATGTATTTGCGGCAATGATGACTTACAAATACCTAAAAATCATCATGGAGAATTTGATAATATCGATCCCGGTTTTTTCATTCAATGCGAGACCTGTTCTGTTTGGCAACATGGATACTGTGTCGGTATCAAAGATGAAGAAAACGCTCCTGAAGAATATTGGTGTGAAAAATGTAAACCTGAAAACCATACATTATTCATCGACAAGTTCGGTATTCGAAGGAGTAAATATGATCCTTCACCAGCTCATACCAATCAAAACAATTCTCAAAAGAAAGGAACTAAAAGAAAAAACGGTAGATTTGTATCAAATAAATCATTAGTTGCTGATTCTTCAGATGTCGATCTTCATTTAAATGAAAATTCAAATAAATCTGCAAATTCAACAAATGATAATATAGTTGATGAACATACAATTGTTAACGATGTTCATGAATCATTTGATGATTTGGATGATTCTCATAAAAGGAAACATAGAAAAAGATCATCGTATTATAATTATGAAGAAATGCTCAAAAAGGCATTAGAAGAAAGTGCAAAGGAAAGTGGGGTTGTTCCTGAAGAAGTCAATATAAGTTCAAATGAAGGTCATGAAGGGCGAGAATTACGCCACGCTTCAGCACGTAAAACAAGAATAAGAATATTAGAAACTTCTACTGATCAATACGGCGATAGTACCACAACTACAGCCAATGTAAATAATGCTACAAATACTGCTAACACTCTCAACACCATTCACGTGACCAATATGCAAGATAACGAAGATAAAGAATCTGTCAAAGTTGAAAAATCTAAATCTGAAGATAATCGTAAATCAAAAGATTTCAAAAGAAGTAACAGGCCAAGAAGAAATCAATCAGGTACAAGTGATGAGCATGAGCATGAAATTGATAACGATAACGAAGATGAGACACAGGCAGATACATTCGCCAATAAATCTAAACCAAAAGTTTTTGTAACACCTTCAACTGTTTCCACATTAACATCAAATATTACCACACCAGTTACATCTGTATCTACGACATCAAATATAAAACGTTCAAATAAAAAAGAAAAGAAAGAATCAAAACCAATTATTGCAGCAGAAGATAAACCATTCAGAGCAAATATTCCTAGTGCGAGAATCAATATGAATGAAATGACCCGTAGAATCTTTTCAATTGTCGATTTTGTATCTAATATTCAAGTCAATTTAAGTAATGAAGAAGAATTTAAAAATTCATTATACAAAATGGATGATTCTACACATAACAACAATCCTGAAATAATTGATTTGAAAAATAAACTCATAAATTGTTATAATGACTCCGTCGATCAATTAGACAAATTAACAGCTTGTCTCAACACATGGCAAGAAAACTACACTTAATACATTTCTTCGTCTTTCCTTTTTATTCTGTCATTTTTTTTATTGTAAACAACTTATCATCGCCTTTCTTTAAAGAAAAATTATGTCACATCTATATAACTACAGATAACCTAATTAATTACTCGCTTCTAAAAGATTATTAATAAATTCATGGCTATTCAAAGTAGTCGTACCTCCAATAACTATTCTCAATCCATCTGTATTCTTATTTAATTCACTAATAAATCTAGCTTCTTCATAACAAACACCACCAATTATAAAGATAACGACCTCACGTGGTGGAACCTTACTATCACTAGAGGACTTATTAACGTTACTAAAATTCTCATTATTCAATCCTAATTTTCCCTTAGTCAATTTATCCAAAATATTGACAATTCTTGGTTGATATTGCATAAATGCATTATTTGAACCATTATGGTTTCCAGAAATATTATTGAATAATGCAGCAACATGATTTGTTGGACCAGAAGTAGACGATCCAAGTTTATTAAAAATTTGTCCATCATCTCCACTCATTCTCGATTTAAATCCAGCATATTTTAATAATATTGTAACAAATTTGCTAAATTTTTGGTTATTCAACCTTCCTAAAATTTGACTAATTTGATTATTTGAATAAGTTTCATATTTAAGTGCATATAATGAAAACAATTTAAGTTTAACATTTTCATCTAATGGTTTTGTTGATGTACCATCTTGTTTTGGCTTATCAAATAAGAAAAATTCTAATTCTTTTAAATCATCATCATGATGTGATGTTTCAATAGTACTGCACATATTTTGTTCAAATTCGCTAGTTTCCCAAATTCTATTCGAATTGATTTGTTTATCAATTTCAGAAGTTAATAACATATGCTTTGATAAATTTAATGACATTTTTTTAAATTCTGGATAGTTTTCAAGGAAAAATTTCATATCTTTAATAGACGAAATATTAGAATTAGTTTTAGTTTTAACTTTATATTCATCAACATATTCTTTTAATAATGTTGACAAATCCCCAAAATTCATAAACATAGATTTCTCATAAAAAGAATCTTGATTCTCATTCATTATAACTGTTCGAAGTTCTTCCCCAACATTATTCAAGCTTGAAAGATCAACTGTATTATTACTATTATCAATATTAAGTAATTCATTAATCATAGATTGATAGGTCCATGGAAATAATAATGGGGTAATCGGATCATTCTTTCTATCTAAAATAAGTAACAATGGTGAAATATCCCTTGAATGTTTTAATTGATCAAATAATTGATTATTTGATGATGTAATTTTATAATTAATAGCATTTGCAAGCTTAAATGCCATTTTAGAATTACTTTCATATTTAATGATCGGTTTCATATTCAATGATAAAAGCAATGATGTTAAACTCTCAACAGATGATTCTAATGAGCTTGGATCCCATGTTTGCTCAAAACTTATCAAATATCGATTCATAATATTAGTCGCTGTATACAATGATTTATTCAAAACATAATAGTCTTGAAAAACTTCAACTACTTTATCAATGATTTCTAAATTATCAGATTCAGCTAGCCTCTCTAATCTTGACTTGGATATCACGTTATTGAAGTAAATTTCATAATTAGAATACTTGGGGTTTTCAATTTCTTGTGATAATTTAGTGATTGTAAAATCACTTGGTTTTAAAAAGCAAATACATTTCAAATTTCTAAGTTTATCTCTATTTGCATTTTCTAATCTATCCACTAAATAAATTTCTTTTTTCAACAAATCACTTTGAGTTGAAACTAAAGATATAATTGGAGCTGTATCATTATCTAAAATTAGAACTTTAATCGATTTGTTGTCTTTATCAGCTTCTGAAGAAAGCATCTTCTCAATATAGTTTTGTGCAACGTTGTATAGGTCCATCTCGCCCACATGTGTCATTTTATTAACTTGATTGGTCTATCAACTGCTCTCAACGAACTGATTTATTGCAATTGCTAACGCTTGAACCATCCAAGACATTGCCAAAAACTGTTAAGTAAGCAAACGCTAACTTCAACCAATGGCAAATGATCGCTCGTTTTTCTTACTGATTTAGGCGGATATATGGCAAATCTTCCTCTTCATACTTTCAACACTTCTGTTGCCACAACGGTACCTTTTTTCGGCAGTGCACTACGTTTCAACAGGATATAGGGACTATGCCACTGTCACTCAGGGAAAATTTATCAACTAGTTCTCTTAATACACTTTCCAAACGTAAGCAGGCGAAACAATTCACAGTGAACGGTTCTAAAAAGACAACAAGGATTTCATCATATGGTAATTTAAAAAATTCAGCCAAATTAATTAGAATAAGATCAGTAGATTCCCTAGGTAATTTTACACATAGTGATTCAGAAGGTCCTTTATTAAATCGTACTCGTTCCACAGGAAGTAATTACACAATAGACTCCAAACATTCTCAAACAGGCAAGATAACCAATATGACCAATCCCGAAGACAAGCAAATTGATGATGCTTCAAATGAGTTTGTTGCAAAAATTGACCCAGAGTCAAGTCAACAAAAAGAACAACAGTTGGATCTAGAAAGTAAACTAAACAATGATGTTGGCAAAAATGTCACAGAATTTGGTTCAAACACAGAATCAAATGAACAAAAAAAACGATCATTAAATCCTGACAATGAAGTGGGGAAAGTTGTCGTTTCCGATGTTAGTAACAAGAACGATATAGAAAGACCAACTGAAACTAGCAAGGCCAAGCTTTTTTATGATGAATCTGTTGAAAAAATACGAAACAATGTGAACGATACGAAAGCAAATAATCTTAAAGAATCTAAAAAAACCTTTGAAACTAAAGATAAAAATGAAGCTATTTATAAGGATAAAGAACCTCAAAATAATCGTCTTGAAGAGGCAAATAATTCTTTAAACATGTTTAGAATGCACTCTGTTTTGTCTCAATCCACAGGACAAGAACGTCAATTGAATGATAATAATGATTCCGCAACTCAAAAACCTACAACTTCAGAAGAAGTTGTTCAAAGTCAACCTGGTCCACCACCTGCTGCTTCATCAGCAACTAATGGTAAACCTAATTTAGAAAAGGATGGCTTAAATACTACTTCCAGCTCGAATAAATCAGAATTTTCCACAAACACGAATCATGATTCTTTAATTTTTCAGCACTCTGGTCTTACATTATTCAATATGAACACACAACCATCAACCAAAAACCTCCAAATGAGTCAAATGAATCAATTAAATATGATTAGAAATGTTTCTCAACAATCTTTACAACGTCAAGAATCTTATTTATCATTTAGAGCACCGGATAATCTCCACAACCAAACAACCTTAGTAAATATAAACAATATAAACAACAACACCTTAAACAATAATCAAACTTTTAGCAGATTAGAACAACTCATTCCTCAGAAAAAGATCACACAAACTAAACAACCGCAAAATTCAGTTCCACAAACATCACTTCTTTCTCAACAAGCTAAATCTCACGACAAAGTGCCACCAAAATCATCACAATCAGAACAAACCAATGAAATTTTAAACTTAGATTTATCATCATATTTATCAACTCAGGAACCGGAAATAGAAACACGTACACAACAAAAACTTTGGCTTCAAAGGGAAAATGTAGCTACGTTAAACGATTTTGAGGAATGTTCAAGTCAAATCCCACCACAAATTTTAAACCAAACAAGTAGATTCCAGTATGAGCAACTGTCAAGAGAATTCTTACATATTAGGCGTAATCTGAATCCAATGTTAGAGTCTCTCCAAAGAGTAAGCGAGGTTGATATTCCTAAGGAAAAATTAAGTATTGACGGCAAAGTTAATGAAACGTCAAATACAGCAACTTCGAAATCAATTGGAAATGCTTCAATTCCAATAACAAGTAGTTCCATATCTAAAAGTTTAGGATTGTCCTTGAAAGATACCATTGTCACAGATGATTTTCTTACTGGAGATCTGGAAAATTATAATACTGTGATATCTTCACTATGGAAGAAAAGTTGTACTAATTTTAAGGAGGAAAAACCCGGTGTTAAACAACCTCCAACAAATCCAGCTTCTGAAGACGTACAAAAAAATGCATCCTTGTCAGCAAGATATGGATATCAACCAAACTCATCTAGTAATGCACTTCCCAATGCTTTTGTAAGGGGTAATCACATTGCGTTTGGTAACAATGTGCAGAATAAATTTGGGAATAATGGATTCAATAATGCCAATACAACTCACTTTGCAAGTATTAATGGTATGTCTTCACAGTATCAACCTACAACTCGTGCTCAGCAGCAACAAGAACAACACAAACAGCATATCCAACATTTACAACAACAAGACCAACAATAATTTGATCATTGAATTATTACTGTGCAATCTATAGTTTTTTGTATCTTTTTTTTTGTTACATAAATTTAAAATTATTTTAAAAGCTACAAAAATGTCCTTCTTATTATACAATAATGTTATTATGCAATAATATCATAACTAGTCCTTTTTTAATGTTACTTCTGTAGGAACTTTAAATCTCGACATCTGTCCTTCCAAATAGAGTTTAAACAGCATGTTTTCTAATCTCCCTGACTCTTTCAACTTCAAATACTCTTTATATAATAATAATGCATTAGTAGCATCTTCAATCGAGTCATGATTACCAGTTTGAACCTCCTTATCTAAAACATAATGTGCTAAAAACTTCAAACCCAATTTTCGTCTTTCTTTCTTCAAGTAAAAACATAAACCGGTATCACGAACTTGTGCAGGAGGAACATAAATGTTAATCATTCTAAAATCACCCAATAACCAATGTCCAACAAAAACACATCCCAAGTTTAATAAAAGCCATATCCTTCTATATGCAACTTGCAAAGATACTAAACTCTTATTTGAAACACCGGGTGTTAAATCACCATGTACAATACCAGAAAATGATGTTTTATAATCATGAATAGATTCTGAGGTAGTAATATAATCATCAATAAAGCACTCACCCTCTTTTTCTCCATCACCTCTAACAACTGATATTCTAGCAAGCAAAAGCTTTGGAGGTCTAACTAATGTTTTAGTACCATCACTACTAAATTCATATTCCGCAGGTGATAGTTCAATGAATTCTGCATCCAATGCAACTAAAGTTCCAGGTTTAAAAACTTCATCCTTTTTTAACAGTTCGTATTCTATAATTTTATTCTCACGGGTACCTTCAACAAAATGATCTTTATATAAAATTGAAGTGTTAAGATTATTCATATAAATTTTTGGTTTAAATTCATTACCAATACCAACTTCTTTATAAATCATAACGACAGGTTTTTTCCACCACGGAGAAACATCTAAAACATTTTCTTCTGGAACTTCTCTAACCAAAAAGTCATTAAATAGATACCATTTACCTGGATCGTTGACGTCAGTTCTAATTTTTGAGTACGTAATCAAATGGCTTTCATTTTGTCTATTTGTAATTTGTGCGGTGTAACCTACCAATTCATACTTTCTCAAATTTGATGCAACACCACCAATAACATTAGTCCTTAAAACAGGTGTACCCAATGGTGACTGAGCAAAATAAAATTCTGGAACTAACCATCCTTTCAAGTATCTTATTTCATTCATTTGTTGATTATTTAAATCCAAATTCAAAATAATCACCGGTGATAAATTATTAATTATTAAAGATGCATTAACAGGATGTTGATGTCTACAATTTTCACAAACAATTTGTTGTTGAACATGTTTGTTCATTGAAGATTCCATATAATTTAAGATAGTTACATTTGTAGGTATCAATGGAGGTGATGGTAAACAATTAATATCAATTGAATGATACATTGCGACTCTTTTATGAGTTAGAGAACAAAAATTAGAATAAATAGTTGTTTCCGTGAAAATACCACATATGCTATTCAAATTATTTGGTGTATCTGTACTGTATAGCTTACATTCATCTTGTGACAGTCTTTCCAATAAGAACCTATTAAATGTTTGAATAAGTCTTCTTTGTTTATAATCATCTCTTGATATATTGGTATCTTTCGTTAAACCTAGAAGTTGAGCTTCTTTTATAGAAGAAAAAATAATTTGGAAATTTGCAGCAGCACAATGTCTTCCTTCAGATTTTGACATCATATCATACAAATAGCCCAATTCAACTAATAAATTTGGATCATTTGTAACATCTTCACATAGTGATAATAATGTATGGTTAAACATTGGTGCCACATATCTGTACAATTGTAGTATTGGGTTTAGAAAAGAATTACCCGAATTGATCTCGAGACCAGAATATTTTGTTTTATTATAATAATCAAAATCAAAATCATCAACACCAAATCGGCTATACAAAATTGATAGTTGTCTATATGCATTAGGAACATCACTCTTCGTTGATGTTAAATCAAAATTATCATTGATTAAACTATTATCATCATTCGTTTTATCATTTGTAATAAATTTTTGAGTTGAGTTTGCATCTTCATCTTCATCTTCATCTTCATCTCTTTGACTAATAAATTTTGGAATATTCATACCATCAGTTGCTTGTGATAATATCTTATAATACTTTTTAGCAACATTTCTAGATCCAAACTTATCTTTATTATACCTTGCTATTAAAATACCGTTAACTAATTCAGAACTTCTTAAAATTTCAGGATCAATTTGATTATGCAAGCCACCAACTTTAAAAACCAAATCGCCAGAAAATGCCGATAATAAAGTTTGATGAAATGATGGTAACTTTATTAAACTAAATGGCGAGTTTTGTGTAGTCAAATGATTTTTAAGAGGTATTACTTCATCAACCGGAGTTGGATATGTTAATGGTGCATTGAATAATGCAAAATCTAGATTTGCATCAGGTGCATTTCTTGACCATAAACTTAGGTTATGTAACGCGTCGGTAAACGCCAAAAATGAACCCGAACTTGACAAGTCAAAGGCAGTGACATATGTGGTAATATCAGCCTGATAAATATTCAGTTTTGTTGGTGTTTTCACATCTAAAAAATTCATATGCCCCATACTTGATGAAATCAGAATCACATTTGGAATAGTTGGATGATGAAAAATTTTTGCTGCTCCTGCTGGGAATGGAATTGGTGCTAATGAAGTTAATGACTTTAAGTCAAAAGAATTCACAAATGCATCTGGGATATATTGTCCCTTCTTGACGGAATAACCAGTAGTCAAAATATTGTTCTCTTTAACAGATATATGTGACAAACCAGATGAATGACATTTAAAAGATTCTAAAATTTTATTTGATTTTGGATCTAAGATATCAATATAACCGTCGGATCTACCAAGAATAATATATTTCAGGTTTGTTTCCATCATTACAACAGTATGAGGATAATGGAATGATCCCGAGATACAATGGTTAATTGTATCAACTTTAAAAATTCTTGATTGTGTAGCATCTTTATCACCGGCAAGTAATAATTCAGTTTGAGTATTTGATGTATATGACATTGTATTTAGGCCTTTTAAAGATTCAGAATGAATATTAAATAAAGTGACACCTTCAATTGTTCCCAAACGCACAGAATCAAAAGATAAAGAAATGATACCTTTTTTATGATTCAATATTTTTAAAATAGGCCCGTTGTGTGCTTTAAGTGCAGTATATAGTTGTAACTTTGGTCCATTGTAAGAAGATAAGAAACCTCTGGAGTCACCTACCCATAACAAAGAATGTGAATCATCAAACTTAATACAGGAAACCAGTATCTGAGAGTCAGAAGGTGACAATATGTGGTTTTTCGGATATCGTACGACCGTAGACGTATTTGACTTAAAAGAAAGAGTTTTGTTTATGTTAGTTAGTAGTTCAAAAGAAAAAAAGATAAGAACAAAACATAGCGTGTTTTGTCAATGAAAGTCCACATACTAAAGTCCAATGGTCCATCTACGAAGCTTCTGTGTGTCACAGTACTAAAGCAAACTGTTTTTGCCCCTGTTCTTGGCCTGCTCTGAGCCCGATCCTGCCTAGAGGCATCTTTTCATTCCCAAAAGGGGCAAGAAACTTCAACTGGACGGGGCAATGTAAACGGGGCAATTTTAACATTTTGACGTCTATCGACGCTGTCATTTTGTTTGCGGGTCGCTAAGCTTGTTCCTTCTCTTTTGTTTCTCGCGCATGGACATGAATCCGGCACCTATTCCAAAGAAGTAGGACTGTCAAGGTTATTGCACTTTTCAAGATGTAAAGCGAAGTTGGATAACAAAAAAGTTGCATCTTTCCTTTTTTCTGATAAACATACACAGATGCTTTTCAATAACTTCAGACTTGGTCTTCAAAGAATTGCACATGCAACACAGGCTGTTAAACACGCATACACTTACGAACATGCTCATACAAATATGCACATTCAACCATCCTTTTTAACCACAATGACAAGATCGTACAAGATCAGAACTGCTGTTAAAAAATTTTGTCCTCACTGTTACATTGCAAGAAGAAAGGGAAGAGTTTACGTTCTTTGTAAAGCTAATGCAAAGCATAAGCAAAAACAAGCTTAAACAATGGAAAATAATTTTCTTTCACATATACACACTATCTTTCATCTTATTTCGATTCTAAGCATACAATAACAAAATACTTCATACTTGTTTATAGGTTCCAATTTTTTATATAAATATCCGAATAAAAATATTCTTTATATTACATGTATACTATATTAAATTAATTATAACAGCAATCAATATAGTTACAACAAATTTTACAACTTAACAATTCTATTTTTCTTTTCTTAAACATTCCAAATTGAAAATCCGGCACCACCAATCAATGCATATTTTTCACCACTGGAGAATTCAGTAATCTCAGCACATCCAATATCAGCAACTGTAGAGTAATTAACTTCAGCAACCTTCAACTTGTGTTGAATATCCCATAATTTTACACTCTGATCAACGGCACCAACTAACACCGTATTATTATCGACAGCCTTAACAGTTGTAATAGTTGATGATGCTGCTGATGAATCAAATGATTCGATATCAACGTTGATTGTAGATTGATTTTCAGAATTATTTTCAATCTTAGTAACAACTAATGCATTATCATCACCACCTGTAATCAAACGAACTTGATTTGACGAAACTTGTATCATATCTAATGTCTTAATCGACGATTGGTGTATTTGTTGATTAATAAGTAATCTAGTTAACTTCATTTTATCATCATCAAACTTTTCAATTATTTTTATTAATTTGATACTGGATTCTTTTTGGGAAATTCTGAAATATTTATCAATAAAATCATTAACATCATAAATGCTAACCTTCCCATTTGTTGATCCAATCAGAACATATAATTTATTACCCAAGCACAAAAATCTAACATGGAAGATACAACATTGCATGTAGGAATCATCAACTAATACTTTAAATTCTTTGCTTGAAAAATCATAATAGACAATTCTAATAACCGAATTAGAATAAACTGAAACAAGCAAACATCCGACAACAAGATCGCCATTAAAAACTTCAATTGAGTCGAAAGCCATAATTCTTAAGTCTGGATTTTCTTCACTTGGTGGTAATGATGCATCTAGTGTCATACATTTTTTATTATCACATTCAGTGATTTTCCAAATAAACAATTCTTCTCTGGCGGAGGATGACATGATATATTCATTATTAATTGCATGAAGAGATTGCAATCCAGCAACATGTTCCCGGTAAGTCCAATGTAATTCAAATTCACCATTATTCTTTAATGTTCCAATTTTAATTGTTGTATCTTCTGCACCTGTAACTATAATTTTTTCATCTTTATTGTTCATTGAATCAATGACACATATATCTCTAATTTCTCTACCATGTAATCCAGTTGCCAAAAGTTCAACTGCATAAGGTTCGCCCTTTTCAACAATTTGAACTTCAGATGCACGCGTATAAATAAATCTATATTTTAATCTACCATCAAATCCACTTGTGCAGGGCTTAAAATACCAACGTCTATGTGGACCACCACATATTTCACGCATAATTTCATACTGTTTAGTTTCGTTCCAAATAAAGAAATTATCAGATTTAAATCCATAAAATATGATATCTCCATTTGGTACTCTTAACATACCTTCTAAAAATCCTTTTTGAATTCTACTGCTTTGCAAAAACTCGTAGTTCAAATCTGAATCAATCTTCATGATATGATAAGTACCATCTTTGTTTGTTAAATAAAATAAACAATCATTAGGATCATTTAATGATTTTAGCGATGAAATAGTATCACCCTTAAACAAATTCTTGTAAAGGGACAATGGTTTATTTTCAACGCTTGTTATTTGATAAACCACCAATGTGGCAAATCTACACCCAACAAGTAAATAATTTTTAGTATTATCATATTCAATGGAAGTAATAATTACTTTTTCATTTGGTTTTTCTAATAAATAGCTTGATTTGACCTCTAATGTCTCTGGATCAATCTCTTTATAAATTAATGGATCTTTAGGGTTTGAGGATTCAAATAATCCAAAAAATTTATTGTTGTGTTCATGAACTAAAATATTTCCTAATCTACTGAATGTTTCTGAAACATCAATTTCATGTTTTGTAACCACTTCGCAACTTTCATTGAATTTCAGTATAATTACAGTACCAAGTTTATTACCTAAAACACAAATAGGTTGGCTTTCGTAATTCTTTAAAACACAGGACCTTTCAAATCTGGTATCAATGAATAATGGTGACCAGTTTTTGTAATTTTTTAAAATCATAACGTTGCCTTCTGAAGTGATAGCTAATAAACCATAATTAAAATCGACATACTTTTTAATCAATTCACCTTTTTTAAAATCATATCCACACTCATTTGCAATTTCTTTAAGTTCCCATTTATGCCCCCAAAATCCTGTTCTTTCAGTCTCATCCAAGTCAGTAACAAGAATTTTACCATCTGCACCACCGGTGAAACCAATTTTCTTTTCATCATTAACTGCAACACTCCAGACATGTCTACCTGTATGTCCCAAAACAATTCTTTCTTGCTTTAATTCTTCATTGCCATTTCTAAAGGTCCATATACGTGCAGTACAATCTTCACTACAACTGAAAACATTAAAACCACTTTCATCAACATTGTAGATACCCAATCCCCATATACGAGAACCATGTCCCCAACCATTGGATAATAATTCACCTGAATCCATATTCCACACTTTAATAGATCTATCATCCGAACAACTGAGAATATATTTTCCATCAGGCGATGAAACAACACTAAAAATGGAACCTTCATGTTGTGTTAGATTATGTTTCACTTGACATGTTTCTAAATCCCAAATTAAAATACCATTCATGATAGTACCTGCTAAAACTGTGATTTTACCTGTATCTTTGTTTAAATGTAATGTACCAGAGTATAAAATGGATTTCCAATCACAATCTTTGGATTTAACTAGCTTATATTGGTTTTCATTGATGGAAACAGTATGAACCTGATTATGTGAATTTAAAACATGTAAGGTACTTTTATTTTCAAATAAACAATGAAAAATCCACTCACCAACAGTTAAATGTGGTAGTTCAACATCTGTATTCTTCAAATCTTCAAGAGTAAAGATACTTAATGATCTACCACCCCAAACAACTAAATGGGTTTGTAATTCATCCTGAATGGTTTCAATACCATGGATTTTATTTCTTTTGAAAATAATTCTTTCAAATAATTTTTCACCAGTAATATAATTGTAAATAGATAAAGTTGGTCCCTCTCCACTTAATAAAAGATCATTTGATAAAACTTTCAAGGCACATACTGGTCCTATATGCTGAACAGGTTTCATATTGTGATGCGTGTTTGTATAAATAAAGCTGTTGGGAAAAATTTAAAAAAAACATGTTTGGGCTACCATATTCACTGAAAAAAAAAAACGTGCAAAGCGGCCAAAGCGACAAATTATCATCAACACATTTTTTTTGACTTTACAAACTGAATTGCATCGGTTTTATTGTGCTTACTATTACCGTCCAGAGTTGATAATTCAAATAGTAAAAAGCCATTAAAATGAGTGTGCCCAATAAGAAAATTAATGAGATAGATATACCGTTTGATCAAAGACAACAGCAACTCCAACATAGAAAAACAATTGACTACTTTACTCCAGTCGGCAAATACATGATCACTAAAAATGTCTACAATAGAAGACGCCGACGTGCATTTCCAGTCGGTTTGGTAAAACCAGATCCATCATATGTTACAGATTTACCTCCACCATTGAACTCCAATCCGTCAATTGTAGATGTGAACAATAAATTTGTCCATATATCAACAAATAAATCAAAACATGCAATTCATGCAGTTAAATGGACACCTGATGCAAGAAGAATTTTGGTCTCTTCGTATAGTGGTGAGTTTACTTTATGGAATGGTTTGACATTTAATTTTGAATCAATTATGCAGGCTCATGATGTTCCTATTTTTTCATTGGAGTATTCACATAATGGTAAATGGTTATTGAGTGGAGATCAAGCAGGTGGTATTAAGTTTTGGCAACCTAATTTTAACAATGTTAATATTCTAAATAAGGCTCATGAAAATTCAGTTGTTGATCTGTCATTTTCTCCAAATGATTCTAAATTTATCAGTTGTTCAGATGATCAAACATTAAAGATTTGGGATTTTACAACTGCAAAGGAAGAACGTGTATTAAAAGGTCATCACTGGGATGTTAAAAGTTGTGATTGGCATTCATCTTTGGGGTTAGTCGTTTCAGGGTCTAAGGATAATTTAGTTAAACTTTGGGATCCTAGAGATGGTGCATGCATCACAACGTTACATGATTTTAAACATACAGTAAGTAAAACTGCATTTCAAAAGGGTGGAAATGAAAGATTATTAGCTGCATGCTCAAGAGATCATTCTACACGTGTTTTTGATCTTCGAATGTTAAGAGCTATTAGTACCATCAAAAGTGATAGAGAGGCAGATTTAACATCATTGGCATGGCATCCTGTCCATTCTACAATGTTATCAGTCGGCGGATATGATGGTTCATTAGCACACTATGATGTAACCAAATCAGCAGATATTGAAACATTCAGAGATAATTTAAAAAATAATGAAGCAGAATATTTAGAAATTGCAAATAAAGTGAGTGAGTTAAAGAAAACGAATAATGATAAAATAAAAGATGAAATTTCAGATTATGTTTTCTCCAACATTGCAAATCGAGGTGCACCTGTAACTACAGAAGCATGGCATTCAGTTCCATTTGCTCATGATAAGGCAATTTATTCTATTGAATACCATCCATTAGGTCATATGTTATGTACCGCCGGCGCAGATAAATCAATGAGATTATGGAGTCGTGCTAGACCTGATGATGAAGCAGCATTTTTAGATCAAGCACATACAGGCGTTGAACCAACGACTGAAACTGAAAAGAAAACTGACGAAGGTAATGGAGTTAAAGAGCCAACGGAAATGTTTGCCCTACCTGGTTTTAATAGTATTCCAGGATTTAGTGAAACATAAATAAAAATGTCTGAAATTTATAGTTATCATAATCATTACAATTTATTATTATACATATTTTTACTTATTCGAAGTAATTTAAGAAAGTTGATACCAGCAAATAAGTAAAAAAAAAAGAGAAAGAAAAAAATATACATAAAACATAAAATAAAAAGCGGAGAAAATAGGTTGGGGAATTGAATTTAATGGATATCCATTCTTGAAGAGGATAAAACTTTTGGGAATGTGACTTTAGAAGGTGAGTTTTCAATTTTGATTACATGATTGATTTCACCAGATGGCACTTTTTGAACATCTCTGACATCTTGAAGAGACACAGGCTTTGAAAAACTTGTTTTTATAGGATGATAATGGCCTTCAGTATAGAACTTGTCAACATTGGTTAAATAATCAGAAGCATATTTTGTTCTGTAACCAATGAGAAATCTATAGAGTAAATCTAAACCAATTTCTTTAAAATAAAGATTTTGATGTCTTATATTATTATGATGGTCTAAACCACAATCATAATATATCGTATCACCGACATTATCAATACCAAAATATTTAACATTTAAATCTTTAATTTCATCGATTGTAACTTTTTCGTAGGAATTTTCGTATTTTTGAATTCTTTCAAGAAAGTCGTTGATTGCGATGTCATGATCCATATGAATATAATCTTTATTTTTTGATTTTTGTTCAATATTAAATCTTCTTAGAGCCCTATTAGAACATTTGACTTCAAAAAATACGGGATGTATTTTAACAGTTGAATTTGTAGAAACCTTTTCAATATATTTAAAAATGGATTGTCTTCTTTTACGTGTGGTATTAGTAGCATCTAAAAGCCCAATATCAATTTTGTCATTAACTAGATCAGCGGTTAAATTTTTTAGAGCTTCAAAGGCATAAAAATCTCTTAATTTTTGAGAAGATACTAAATTATTGAAATCAAATTTACGATGTCCTTCCAATTCATAAGCTCTTCTAACTTCACCAGCATTATAAGAGTTAACATGAACTTTACCACGTGTTTGAGTTTGCACATAATCACGAAAATCACGAATTATTGTTGATTTCCCACATGCAGGTAAACCGATTAAAACAAAAGCCCATTTTTCTTTATAGTGCCATTTTGTTAAATCACTATAATCTGGTGTTGAATTAGAGAAGGAATCGTAATTATGAGAACAGCCGCATGCATCATTTGAGGTTATGGTTCTTAACAATGGTACCGACAGAGTATCATTATAATCTAACTCATCATTAGTTTCATCATCATTTGTTTCATCATCATCAAAATCTGATTCATGATGTGCAAATTCAAAATTTGGTTTTGGTCGTAGTTCATGTATTTTATTATTATTATTTGTAGATTTATCATTATGATTATCAATATCATTTTTATGCTCAGTAAAGTTATCGTCAGCTATATCTAAATCTATTATTTTTAATAAGTCACCACATTCATTATCAATCAAGTTTGGAGAGTATTCTGTTGTTGCTGTTTGGTTTGATAACATGGAATGCAGAGAGCTCGAAGATTGAACATTTGACAAAAATGTAGAGTTTTTTGTAGAAGATTTAAACAGATTTAGAGAGCTTATTACTGTATCATTTGAATGAGAAGGAATTTTAGGAGTTTGATTTAAGGTATCATTTTCAAGAGGTTCTTTAAGAGATATGCTCGATTTTGGCGAGTGTGGCAAATTTATTTTGTGTATTGGCATTTCTTAAAAGATCAATAATAGTCTGTATCAGTGAGTTTGCACTCAAGTGAACTTGCTGCTCAAGACAAACTAAGAGAATAACAAGAGGGAAAGAAAAAAAAGAAAGAAAGAAAGAAAATAAAGGAAAACAAGATAGAAAAGAAAAAAGCCTGGTCGTACATAACAGATCACATTTCAACAGAACAAATCGATCACACTCCGACCAGTTACGGAAAAACCAATTTTCTCGGAGAAGAGGGGCCCTTGGCGTGCAGAAAAAATTGTGGAAAAACTTGCACGTGGTGGTCATTTATCCGGACAAACGCTGTTTTTTCTTTTTTTTCTTTCCCCCCTTTCGGGAAAAGCGTCGATCGACCACACCGGCTAAAACATTTGCGCTGTCGCAGCACGACACCAACTGTGCAACGACCAGGCCAATTTCGCGGAGACGGTTTAGCCCCCTTTCGTGGCTTAGAATGCTCGGTTGACCCTCTTTTTTTTTTCTAATCTGTTTTCTTTGGAGGGGCCGTGAAGACGGCTTTACTGACATTTCATTTGTGCAGACTACCCTTGATTGTACCGATTCTTCGGATTTTACTGCTTTTGTGCCTCGCATTGTGTGCTTTTCTCCTTTCTCCTTTTGTTCTGTTCTGTTCTCTCTTCGATTGTTGTTTTAGTTCTTCTTTCTTATCTAACCAACCTACTGTTACAACTCTGAAAAAACAATTGCACAAAGATGGCAGTGATACAAAGTTTGAGTATCCAAGAAGGGGCTGGTGCAGACCAGCCTCTTTCATTTCAATTACGAAAATTAATCTCCGGAATTCATAAGGAATTACAAAAGAGAGATGATGGATGGTATTCAAGTTCAGATCCTGGAAGATATGCGTTTTTTGCCTTTTTTGTTGCAGCAATTATTATTTTTGTCCTTATGACTTGTGTCATTAACATGAAGAGAATCAAGGAAGGTAGAACTCCAGTCATTTCGTCCTATCTATCTCCACCAAATTATCACCAATCGCAAACCGCATATGAAGGCCAAACGGTAACTAATTTACCGACTTATACTCCAAATGCTAACCCAAATCAGGATGTCGGTTACTACGATAAAAATGGTAATTTTATTCCTACCACTTCTGTTCCTATCGATCCAAATAGTAATTCAGAAGTCAACTATCAAAATACAGGTAATGGGGATATTGAAATGATTAATACTTTAAACCCTGATTCTTCAAATCTATTAAATCAACCATACGCTCAAGATCAACCTTATGACCAACAACAACCGTACATTCCAAATACTCATACACAAGATCCAAATATTTATGAAGCACAAAATATGGCTGATATGTCTTATAAAAGACCAGATGGTCCACCACCTTCAAAAACTTACAATACTTCTTCTATGCAAATGGGCTCTTCTTCAAATGATATATCCAACGAGTTGCCTCCTTATGTTTCTCCTGAAACTCCAGACAAAAGTCATTACAAATCTTAAACTACTTTTTTTTTTGTCAAGCTGTTTCTATTTTTTACGTTTTATTTCTAGTCGTTTTTTTTTTTTTAATTTTTAATTTTTTTAATGTCCTCCATGCTTCCCTTTTTTTAACTTTTTATGTTTATATTTAGCTATTTTATTTTCAGAATACTATATAATATTACCATTGTTTCTATTATTATTAAGATCATCATTATAACAGAAAAAAAAAAAAAAAAATTCGTAGCGTATTATTTCCTGCCAAAAAAGGAAATTTATTTTTTTATCTACCCTATTCTGTTCATGGTACTTTTTTGAATATTAATAAACCATTTCAGAATTTCAAAAAAATTAAAAAAGGTTTCTTGTAATAACACTTCCATGTTTCTTTTAATCTTTTGCTACTTTTTGTTTTTTTTTGTTATCGACAATAAATATCCTTAACAATGACCGTTAAACTGAGTAAAGGACAATTCGAAAGAGAGTATGGTATCAGAACTGATTGCAAATACGAGGTTATTTATTCCAATGGTATTGTTTCATGTTCTGCACCAGAAAATTATTTGGTTCCAATTTGTGGTGCATTTTTAATCATTTGTGTTCTTGCTATTTCATCTGTCACTATTGTTAGATGTTTTAGTAAACTTAAAAATGAAATTAATCAAGAAAATGAACGTTATCAACGTATGGAATTAGGTACTGGTTTTGATGAACCTGAAGGTTATGAATCTGTTCCACCTTATACTTCCAATGCCGACCCAGGTAATGATGTTGGGTTTTATGATAGCAATGGATTCTTGATAGCCATTCCAAAACCATCGCCAACCTATCAATCAAGTGGTCCAATTTTTTCGTGTAATTCTGTTTTGCCAGAGTATTCTGAGCTCTCAAATACTGTTACAAACACTTCAGTATTTTCTTCATCTTTACCTCTTGAAGAAGAACTAAATTCCGAAACAGTTTCATATAAATCTGTTTCTAGTTCAGACCCAAATTTGCTACCAGAAAACCAATCAAGTTACATGCGGATAACGTAAGCTCAACCAAAATTTTTTTTTTTGATTTTCATTTTGTTTAATTTAACGTTCACAATTTGTTTTTCGTATCAACAATTTTCTTTTGTAATAAACATTATCTAATTTATATACCACTTTTTATACTTCAAGGACTCCCCTTTACAACTACTATTAATAAATTTTAAGAATGAGTTCTTCTTTGAAAGGACAAGAAATCCAGAAAAAGAGTATCTTTAAACCACTTGTAACAAATCCCTACACAAAGAAAAATATATGGCCAAGAATAGACTCAGAACTACAAAAAGATTTATTGCAGGCATTAGAAACAAATTTATTATATTCTGTCAGACAGTTTAATTTATTTTCTAAAGAGGAACAGAAAGCAACAATTAATTTAAATAACAATGATAATTTGAATATTATTACTGGATTTAATTCTCTTATGGGAGCACTAGAAGCACAAGTACAAGAAAGTTTAAAACATGAGGAAAATTCCAACAAAATTACAATTTTATTTGTTTGCAAGTATGATATTTCGTGTAAGCTTTTATACTTGCATTTACCAACATTATGTGCATTAGCTAATGTCAAATTAATTACACTTCCAAAAGGCTCCAGTAAAAGATTAACTGTTGCATTAGGCTTAAAGAAGGATATCCAATTTTTAGCCTTAAGAAAGGAATTATCAGATAAAGATTCATTCATCTCAACAACGGTTGATGCGACAATAGATGATATCAAAGTAGGGTTTATTGAAAATTTGAAAAATCAAAAACTGGATATGAATGTCAAATTCATATTAACTGAAATGCCCATAGTGAAGAAAAATAACGATAAAAATAAATTAAATAAAGGGAAGTAAACTAAATATTATAAACTACTAAAGACCAATAAAAATAAAATCTAATAATAGTGATGAAATCATCTAAGTTTTCTAGCGGCATTAAAAATATTACCTGCGTGCCAACTACGTGGTCTTGGTTTGTATTTGACAGAACCAGTTCTTCTTAAAGGATTAGCCATTTCTGGGTTAACATTACTTTTAAGAGTTTCTTTGTTGTTTCTTTGTGAATTCATTGTAATTGAAACAGGAAGTTTGAGGTTTAATGTAGCATTCATTGTTTTCTCATGGTGAAAATTTAACTGTGATTGATCCACATACTTTGGTCTAGTAGCATAAGTGCCATTCTTAATATAACATTCAAGTAAATTATCAGAAAATTGAAGTTCTTTATGTGTTTCCATATATTTTAACCACATATGGAGCTCGACTAATTGAACTTTAGTTTCCTTTGATGATTTTGAATCAATTCCAAGCACCTGGCAGAAATTTAAAAAATGAATCATGATCGAATTTGCATTTTTCTTATCTAATTTTTTTTTAATTTTATTCAAAGATTCCATAATCGGGAATAATTTAGCTTTGGTTTTATCACTGAATGAGCTTTGATATTTATTCAAAAAATCAAAAACTGGAATTTTTTCACTTGAAACAATATCACAAAATTTATCAATAAATTTAGCATCAAATCCAGGAACACATGAAAGAAGTTGAACAATTGCTAAATCATTGTTTTGATTATTAAAAACTTTCATAGCATTTAATGCGACGCTTTCAATATTGTTAGGATAAATTCGGTTCGCCTTAAATTCACTCTTTAAATCTGTATAAACTTCTTGTTTAATATCGATATCATCAATAACGATTCCTTTTTTTCTATTGAAAAATTCAGTTAAATGAACTTTCTTGATCGGTTCGGAATCAAATATTTTATCGATTAAGTCCCAATGCCTGTTAAATTGATCAATTTTACCCTTTGGTGTCGAATTTGCCACTACTGTCAAATGCCTTTTCTTACTTAAAGCACGAAGAAAATATACTTCATCCTTTCTTAAATTGTGGAAATTTTCGACACCAATAAATCTAAACTGTTTTAAAGATGCTAAAAATTCCGGAAATCTCATCATTTCTTCAGCAATTTGTCCATATGGAACATATAAGAAATCACCAACAATACGTTTCAATTCAATACATGCAGTTTTAGTTAAGCCGTATCTAAGAATTGTTTCATTTGTTGTCATATTTTTTAATCTATTTATACTAACTGCACTTAATTGTTGAATTGAGTTTTTCAACTTATCATAAGAAATTTCAGAATGTTTTTCTGCCAAAATTGCTTTGATTTCATTAATTTTACCCTCTTTTAAAATTTTCCAATTAGAATAATATTCCTCCAAAAACTGTTCAATTAATTGTGTAAATGTGACCATTTTGATATGTGTTTCTTTTCTCATTAGAGCATCAACTCTGCTTTTCACATCAGCTAAAGAGTCCTGAGAAGTACTTAAAATTAGAATAGATTTTTCGGTATTTTCATTAACTTTCTTATCAATAGTATATTTTATCCTTTTACATAATGTTTCAGTTTTTCCGGTACCATCAATTCCTTTAATTTTAAGCAAACTACCCGGAATCGGCTGAAAATGTATTGCTTCCAATTGCTCGACTGTTTCAGATGTATCGGTGGTTTTGGCCATGATTATTGTGCTGATGGAATATTCCCAAATTAAAAATGATTATAGGGGATATCCATCAGGTTATCCAAGTCATTTCTTAATTACGTTCGATATCGTAATTTATAAACTCTTATCAGGCCCATTATCGTTTCTTCAGTCCAGAAATCAAGAGTGTACAACTAACAGTATTTTGTGATATATCACCAGAAAATGCTCTCACTTAATTTATTCCTACGCTCTATAAATTGACTCTATAATTTCCTACACAATTTTGTGACATGATTTACTACGCTTGGCAAATCTACTGATATTTTTGGCTTGTTACGTTTTTGCATATTATCTAACAAAAAAGACATTCTTTTTTGTTTATTTTGACGACCAAATGGCTTTGCAAAAACAGGCAATTTAGATAAATCATTAGGGACGACATGTTTGCTAAGTTCTGGTATATAATCGGTAATAGTCTTTTCATGAATAGTACGATACATACTCTTTTCAACTTCCTTTTCATTATTAGAATCAATATATCTTTGATTATCATAAATCGATTTGTTATAATATAATAAATGTTTTGCTCTAGTGGCACCAACATATTGTGTTCTTGCCTTAACGGTAATCATATCACTTTGTTCATAACATAAATTCGAAAGAATGAATACTACATCCCACTGTAAACCTTTAGCTGAATGAATCGTAGATAATGAAATAAACTCATCCGCATAATCAATATTTTTTTCTTTCAAATCAATTTCTTTGAGAAATTCAGATTGATAATTTGAGATAAAGTATGATAATAAGTCTTTGTTTGAACCATGAATTACAGATAAAATTTTAAAATTATTGTATAATTCTTGCAAAAAGTTCTTGAATATTAATAAAGTTTTACTTTCTATATTTGAAGAAAAATGAAAAAGTTGGCATAATTCTGTTAAACTGTGTACAATTGAGGATGGGTCTGTTTTGTCAGTATTTTCAATAATTTTATCTAACGTAGAAATAAATCCCTGAGGTAACTTTTTCTGCATTTTGGCAGAACTTTTTAAATAATCATAAATTGTAAGTTTTTCCTTTTCTGCTTCCGCTTTAAGGTCAATGGTAGTTTTGGGGCCAATTTTATAAATCAAACTTATTGCAACTAATAGACATGGGTCATTATATGGATTTTCAAGGATTTTTAGAAAAGAAATCAATGTTGAAATTTTTGTGTCCAACCATGGTTGATTCGCAGTCAGTCTTTTACATTTGAATGGGCTCTTTTTATTATCAAAGTAAATTTTATACGCATTTAATGAATTGTTTGTACCAGACAAAACGGCAAAATTCTTTGGACTTAATAATCCATGTGAATTGTTAATTAATGAATGAATTTCGTTATAAACAAATTCATATTCATCGATTATATTATTAAATTCTTCTCTAATAACAGGCACGTCAATTTCTTTGACTGTTTTCTTTATTAAAGATTTGGAAGTACCTAACAAATTCAAAGCCATTTTATGAATACTATTGGAAAATCGAAAAGTTTCGTCTAAGACAATTTCCTTCAAGTAAAATCCTGCTTGTTGATAAATTGGTATAATTTTATTAATATTGAAGTCTGGTGTTGCACCATTATATTCATACAAAGATTGATCAATATCACCGGCAATAATTAATTGTTTATCTTTAGATAATTCTAAAATAAAATCCATGAGAATATATGAAGTATCTTGAAATTCGTCAATTAAAATTTCCTTAATTTCAGGTACATTTGAAGGTATTGTCAGTTTACTGTCTGCGTTTTGAAAGTTTATTTGGTGATTTAAATGTAACAATTGTGTGGCTTCATACACAATCTTATCATATAAAATACTGCTATTTTTCAAACGAACAAGTTTTCCAGAATAATCAAAACTAAGATACTTCTTGTATAAGACGGGATCAGTTGCACGTAATTTCATTAGCTCCTTATCATCCAGAGATTTTAAATTGGTAGTAGTTGCAGTAGAATAATCAAAATTAAAAAATTTCCGATATTCTTCTTTACTTGTTATAGAAAGGGATTCTAAAATAGTATTAAGAATAGTTGGGTTTAAACTTTTCTGATCTCTTAAAATTTGCCAATATGATGAATTAGCCAATACGATAGAATTGGCAAATGAATGTATTGTTGAAATATGAACAGCTGAAGCTAGCGTTTCACCAATAGTGCCCGCAAGAATCTTTTTGAAGTCTAAAACTGCTTGATTAGTTAAACTGAATACCACAATCTCATTGGGCTTCATCCCATTTCCAAGTAAATACGCAATTCTGTCACAAAGCGTCTTGGTTTTACCAGTTCCGGGACCTGAAATCACATTGATTAATGAGTTTTGACGTGTCGGTTCAGTAATCACGTCTTTTTGAGCATCTGTACAGATGATATCCACCTCCTCAAACTCCTCGGCATTCTTAGCTACCTCTGCCATAAAAATTAAAGGAAAAACAATGTTAATTAGGCCATAAATACGCTAGAAAAATACATCAAAACATCAACAACGCCATCTGAAACACGTAAAACAATCCTAGGCTGTATTATCCAGAACATGTACCCGACTCATGCACTCGCCGTCGATCGACGTCTCTATATAAAAGGAAAAATGAGCCGCCTCGGCGTGGACGGGGGCGATCGAACAGAGCAACCAGCTTGTGATATACCTGAGATGCAAGGGGTGGACGGTGGTAGGAGGTCAGCACATCAGACACCCGCCCACTGTACATTTATTTTCCCACAAGACGCCGGAACAGCACTGCCGCTTACTCATTCACTTACTGTTGGTATTGGTCATTGAATTCCACTCATCTTTAGCAAAAAAATAGAGAAAAATCCCAATGTCAGGTACTTCTTCCCAATTTCAGCAGCTTGAAAAGCTAGGTGAAGGTACATACGCAACTGTTTACAAAGGAAAAAACAGAGCCTTAGGAACATATGTTGCCTTGAAAGAAATTAACTTAGATAGTGAAGAAGGTACTCCTTCTACTGCAATTAGAGAAATTTCATTGATGAAAGAACTCAAACATGAGAATATAGTGACTTTATACGATGTCATTCACACTGAGAATAAACTTACTTTAGTGTTTGAATACATGGACAATGATTTAAAAAGATATATGGAAATTCACGGATACAATTCAAGTGGTGCATTAGATCCACGAACTGTCAAATCTTTCATGTATCAACTGTTAAGAGGTATTTTATTCTGTCATGATAATCGTGTTTTACACAGAGATTTAAAACCACAAAATTTGTTAATTAGTAGTAAAGGTCAGCTTAAATTGGGTGACTTTGGTCTTGCTAGAGCTTTCGGTATCCCGGTTAACACTTTTTCAAATGAAGTTGTTACTTTATGGTATAGAGCACCGGATGTTTTATTAGGTTCAAGAAATTATTCAACTTCAATTGATATGTGGTCAGCAGGTTGTATATTAGCAGAAATGTTTACAGGTAAACCATTATTTTCTGGCTCTTCAAATGATGATCAATTACTTAAAATTTTTAGAATTATGGGTACACCAAACGAACGCACGTGGCCTGGGGTATCAAGTTATCCAAATTATAAATCCAATTTTGCCTTATTCATACCGCAAGATTTCCGTGTATTAATTCCTAACATTGATGGCTTAGCATTAGATTTACTTCAAGGTTTATTACAAATGAGACCTGATACGCGATTAAGTGCAAGACAAGCTTTACATCATTCTTGGTTTGATGAATATAACAATCCTCAACAATTATACGTTCAATCTTCTCATATGCCAATTAATGATATTTCCACTTCAAATAATTCCAATAACATTATGTCACAACATGGATATAATTATTGAGAAAAAAATACCCGATTTTACTTTACTTACTATCTTAAACTCATTCATTTTTATCGCCATGCTGCAAGATTTAACATTATTAGTGCATACACGAATGCATGACCACTATGTACATTATTTAGTTTCTAAATTTCTAATTAGTCTACTATATAATCACAGTAAAAAAAGTAAATTTATCAAAATGCTAACATATTTAAAATATATGGAGCTGGAGAAATGTTAAATTTGTTAATCAAATCCTCAATCAATTCTTCTTCTTTTAACTTTTTCAATTCCATCCAGAAAGTAGCGTTTTCTTCAATCCCACTATTCAAAAACAATGGACATAATTCATTTTCAAGTTCTTCATTAGCACTGTGCTTTAAAAGTATATAAAATAGCGGATTTTTCAATTTCAATTGACTCCAAAGTTGATCATTATCAACACTTTCATTTTCTGGTACGTCTTCATTTTCAGTTCTATATTGTTTAATATAATAAATAGAGTAATGCTTAATTAAATCAATGGGTATAATAGATGATGGTTCTTCATCAACTATATTTTCTTCAACTTGAACAATGAGTGAAACAAGAAAAAATAAAATATCTTCCAATTTATTTAAAATTCTAGTCTTCGATAATAATAAATCAATAACAATTCGTAACTTATCCACATAAGCTCCGTCTTTAATTAAATGTAAATTTCCTGGATTTCCTAAATCCATATATGGCATATTAATTGGAACTTCATTCCAAAACTCTTCAAATATTTTTTTATTAATTCTATCACCATTTTCTAAAACATTTAATTTTTCATTGTATTTTTCTTCTAAATCTTGCCATGCAGATGGTGGAATCACATGATCAACATATAGTGATTTATAAATTTGATATGTCAAATAAGGCGTTTCAAACACATGTGATGAAATAATAATTAAATTATCCAAATCTTTGTATCTAGTCAGTGTATAATTTCCATTAACATCCTTTTTGAAATCTGAACCAACTAATTTTCTAATATCTATTGTTTCGACATCTGTAGAAATAGCTCCTACTTTAAAATTATGTGAGTTCAAATGATAGTTTTCATCTGTTATATCCATTAAATTAATATTGTTCGTTATCGTTTTAAGTTTGTATTTATGTGTATATTTGTTAACTATAACTTCATGAGAGATAAATTCAATATGAGATAAAATAAATGCATTAAAAAATTTAGATGTCAATGCAATATTATTAATGTTATTTGAAAAAGATATGATCTTCACAAGTATTTCATCAGGTAAGTCGGTAATTTTTCTTTCTTTTGTAGTTAATAAATCATTTAAAATAGAATTTTGTACATCATCCTCAATTTTCAATTTTTTATTTTTTGAAAAATCTGTTTCATTACTTGTTCCATAATATTCTTTATTTTTTAAATCAACTGTTAATTGTTTATTCAAATATCTATTGAATAAAATACATCCACCTTCAAGTATTTCAAATTGTTTATTAAGAACAGCTTCCAAAGGCGGAGTTTCAAATGAGTTAATACTTTCAGTAGATCGTATAAACAAATCATTTCCTTGTATAGAGATAATGATTCGAAGCAAATTAATTGCAGCTTGCTTAGTTAATGGATACAAATTTTTAATCCCAATAAATATATCAAGTTCATGCACAAGTGTTATGTATTTTTCAATTTTTGTTCGTAACATGTTAAGATGTTCATTTCCAAAGGTGTATACCCCTTTTCTTCTTAAAGTGTGATTAATACTTTTGTATAATGAATTAATTTTATCTATATAAGTCATGTATAAATTATTTGGGTATCTTCTATTGAAATTTTTATTTTCATTTGAATAAATCGAATTATTAAATGCTTTATTGTGTCTTCCCTTTCTGTTTTTGTCAAAAACATATCTAACACCAGGAGTAATAAAACCCATGATTGATAGTAAAAAAAGCAATGTTTAGTTTGCCCACCAAAAAAAGTATAAAAAAAGAAACAGAAAAAGATGGGTTAAAAAACGTCAACAAAGATCATGAAAAAAAAGTAACAGGAAAATCTAGAAAATAGATTACGATGGATTTGGCAAGCATAGCGACATGTTTTTTCTGTCTCACTACGATCATCTACCGGATTTGGAAAGTGTGGATTTGATCTGATCTGTTCTGTTGCAAAATAATGATCTATGCTTTGATTTGAGGGAATTTTTTTAGAAATATTATGTACTTTGTAAGCATATACTGCAAGATATATTATTAATACAATGATACACATAAATACATTACGTCCACCCAATCCTTCTCACTTTGTCGTTGTTCAAAAACTTGTTCTCTTTCTTTATTAGCTTTTTTTTTCTTTCTTCTCTCCTTAAATTGTCTTCACTCGTTACTATCTTTTTAATTAACGATAAACTACAACTTTAAGAATGTCGCTTTATCAAAGAAATTTTTACAAGTTCAGAGCATGGCGTGGTGTTGCATGTGGTTATAACACTAATGGCTATATCTTTGAATTTCCACCATCTCCACAACGTCTTGAAAAAAGTATTACTGAGACACGTTCCAATGAAGATTACGCTAAATTTTTGATTGAATGTGATCTTTCAGAGATTAGGCAAGAATTTAATCGTCGTTTATATTGTGAAAAAATTAGGGACCAGATTAAAGATGATAAAAATCTTGATTTCTGGGGCTCATTTTTTGGTAAAGAATATGCTGATGATCTTGTCTATAATTATATAAAAAAACATCATTTGTTAGAACCAAATGAATACCCTGTTTTCAAAAAACCGGTTATTAAATCTGTTCCTGCGGAAACTTTACTTTGGGGATTTGATGAAAATTATAGACAAATATATTGTATTAACGATGACGTTTTACAATTTTATGCCAAAGAATGTGATATTTTACTTTTTGGAAATGATATTAGAGATCAATGTGTTATAATGAAGGTTAGAAATCCAAAGTTATGTTTAGTTCATGATCCTGAACCTATTAAAATGCCACAAATTTTTGGTACACCAAGTAAAGAATTTCTTAAAAAATATCCAGATTACTTGAATATGAGATTTGATTTGCAAGAAGCACATCGATCATCAATGGATTCTACTGGTACTGATTCAAGTATGTTTACTTCGGTTAGTGGATATAGTAAAATGTCATTTGACGATGAAATTCTGTCGACTAAAATTGGATATACTGCTATTCAAACAGATCCCAGGGTTTTTGGTTATTACCAGTATGACTATGCTTAATATGGAAGGGTTTTTAGGGTTGCATAAAAAGTATGCTTTTTTTTTATGTTGTATAAGTTTTTTATAGGTTAAAAAAAAAAAAAAATAAGAATACTCGAGAATAACGTGCATAGCAGAAAAAACAAATCAGATAATATCATTAATTTTGAAGCATGTTTGGTGTACTGTTCTGAATGCTTTTTATCAAGCATATACTGTTTTAAATTGTATGCTACCTTGCCAGTTGTAATGTTTAATATTTAAATCCACTGATCTTTCCTCCAAAATCAAGTTTTTGTCTTATCCCAGGTTCTTCATGTCATTTTTTTATTTTGTGCTAAAGATATCGAAGTTATTTATCATAAGATGAACAAAGATAACACGATTTCTCCATCGCAATTACTTTTAAGGGATTTTAAGCAAGAAACTGTTTTTCAACCACTTTTCAGACCATTCAACATTGCAAGGGACCCTGAAGAAAGTGAAGATTTAGATAATAAAGCAAACGTTAGTTCAGCTCCGTCAAAAATTTTAAAAAATCCTTCAAAAGTTCATTTTAACGAAGAAAATTTGCTTATAAAACCATCCAGAATTTCTAAATTGAATTTACTCATTCAAAGAAAAATTGAAAGGGAATTATTAGAAAGTCAGCCAAAGAAAAACAAAAAGAAAAAGATTATCAAATGTGAAAATATTGCCCAACGTCAAATTGCAATTAGTAAAGGTAAATACAAAAAGCCTCTTCCATTAAAGCAAAAGTTATTAGATGCCGAACAAATCAATGAAGAAAAAGTTGGTTTTATTAATTATCCATTTAATGGTGAGGCAAAAAGAGTTTATGCAGAATATTGGTGGAATATTAATCTCTGTGATAATTTTAAGCTTTTAAAAAAAGAAGCGATTGATATTGCAAAAGAATATCAATGTAATGATGCAAATACTACTCCATATTTAATGCAACATTTGGGGATGATTTATCCTAACAATATCAATTGCAATTATTTTTCTGATATTTTAGATAAAGAATGGGAATATAGCGCTAATCCGGAACAAAGTTTAAAAAAGTTACCAATGAGATGGTGTAATCAACCAGTAAATTTTTATGAACCTTTAGTTATTAGATATCAAAAAGATCAGAGTGGTAGAAAAGTTAGAGTTGAAGGTTTTTGTCCCTATTGTCCTGTTGAAGAAAACGAAGATCTCCTTCATAACAAGAAGATGTTTTTCAACATGAATAATTTATCATACGAATCACATCTTGCAAAAAATCATGGAGTCTACAGTTCTGGAGAAGAAATGAATCCACCATTGTTTGTTGAAAAGCATTGTAAGGTTGGATTAGTTTGTATGGAATGTAAGATGGTACATGGTGTTGAAAAAGAAGATATTAATCTTGATTCATACGAATTAATTTTAGAATATTTTAAGCATTGTATCCGGAGACATTTCAAGAGAAAAATTAAAGGATTAACCGATGTTAGATATAAAAATATTAACGAACGAGATCTTTTATACAAAAAAGAAGATTATCACATTGAATAAACTTTAAATTTCTCTACTTGTTTTTTGTTTAAAAGAAAAAAAAAACACTTTTTTATAATACATTACATTATATTTATACTCTAAACTTTAACTCTATTATTTTTTTTATAATTTGCAATCTTTTAAGTCAGGATAATTAAACATAACACCGGATGTGCCAAGCAACGCCATACATTTTGCTTCCAACTCACCGTTTAAATCAGCGTCTAAATTTATCAGTACATGAACATGGGGTATTGATTTTATACTTTGAATGGCTGTGTAGTTTTTCCACCAAATAAGTTTGCTTCTATCTATTCCTAACCCTTTGACAAAAGTATTCTGAATGTATTTTTCAATTGTAGATTTTGTTTGTTGATCTATATCTCCAATTTCTGAATTTGGGTCAGACGGCATTGGAGATCTGATCCATATGAGTAAATGCAATGTACGTTGTTTAATATAATATGGGAACTCATTGATCGAAATGTACACATCAGATGGGTCAGCAAAAAGACGTGCATCTGTATATTTTATGCGTTTAATGGCATCTTCAGTTGATAAATGAATGCTAGTATCAGAAGATAACCAATGCATGGTGTTTAAGAAAAGATTAGTAGTTAAACTTATATTTTTGGCCTTCATGGATTCTTTAAATTCATGGTATTTCTTCAACTGAGCCTCGGAACGACCGAGTTTGGCAAGCTGGTATGTGTCTACGATATGGACCACGTGATCCCAAGTCAGCGGTTCCTTCAGAGACATTTCCGTGTATGGCGAGGCGGACGACATGATAGAATGGACGAAGATACTAACGGAAAGAAGTAGTAGCTTAGCTGTAGCTTATCTGTAGCTTATATACAAATCCTACAATGTGGCAAAATGACGCCAAAAGGGGAGATAAGACGGAAAAAAGGAAAAAAGAAAAAAAGAAAAAAGAATAAATGAAAAGGGCAATCCGCGTGACAGGAGATTGCAACACTAGCAAACTGCAACACTAGACGACAGAGTACTTCCCGCCACCGCCTGCGCCACCTGCGCCACCTGCGCCACCTGCGCCACCCTCCCTCTCTCGGCCGAGCCCCCGCAGCACCGCCCCCGTGAACTGCGCCACCGCCCGCGCCACATCGCCGGCCGCCCCGCCCTCCACAAGCACGTGCAACGCGTCGTCGACGCCGCTCCCCTGCCACGTCCCCCGCGTCGTGATCGAGACACCGCAGTCCTCCGCGACACGTGAGTAGTTCTCGTGCGCGGTCACGTGCCAACGCGTCTGCTGTGGAAGCTCGGCAATGTACATCCGCGCCGCGTGCACCCCGTCTGTCCCGACGGGAACGTACTCCACGCGGAACTTCTGCAGCAGTTCGGCATCTGTCACTGGCCCGGAGTTGGAGTTGGTGTTGGAGTTGGAATTCGATCTCAGCTCCTCTTTCTCGTTCTCTTTCTCCCCCGGTCCTCCTCCATCTCCCTTTAAATACACCTGTTTCTCCAAGTTTTGTTGCGTCTCCCGAATCGCCTGGAGTTTCTCTAATCCCTTTCCTGAAAACCCGGATCCAAATTTCACGCCTTCATTACCCTTCAGCTTCTCCTCAAATCTTTCACTCATCACTTTTAACTCTTCAGGAACATCCTTCTTACATGTTTTTAATACCCTTACTAAATCAAATGCACATTTCTCCTCATCTTTTTTCAATATCGTAATAGCCTCCCCCTTATTACCACCACGTCCAGTTCTACCTACTCGGTGTACGTAATCTTCAATATGTGATGGCGCATCATAATTAATCACCAAATTCAAATTATCAACATCTAATCCTCGCGATGCAACAGATGTAGCTACAATAATATCAATAATTCCATTTTTGAAATCTTTAATAGTACCATCTCTTTCAACTTGATCTTTACCTCCATGTAATGCCATAACTGCATACCCTCTTTTAATCAATTTTTTAACCATATTATCACATCCATTTTGTCTTTCAATAAAAATCAAAATTTTACCCTTTTTTTCATTGTACTTATTACCTAAAATATTCAACAATTTACTAAATTTCTCATCTTCATTCTCCACAACTTCAAAGTACTGCTCAATATTTTCATTAACAATGTTCTTACTGCCAATAGAAACTTCAATTTCATTATTTAATATATTCCTAGCCAATGTTTGCATCTTTGGTGGAAATGTAGCTGAAAATAGAACATTTTGACGATCTGGTCTACTAACACTAAGAATTTTCAAAATTTGTGGCTCAAATCCTAAATCAAACATTCGATCAGCTTCATCCATTACTAAATATTGAATATTACTCAATTTCAAAATCCGTCCATTGTTTGTTGTCAATAAATCAATTATTCTACCTGGTGTACCAATAATTATATCACAATGTTTCTTTAAATCACTAATTTGTTTACTAATACTTTGGCCTCCATAACATTTAACAATTTTCAAATTTAATTTATCCGCAAATTGTTTCGCAGTCTTAGCAATTTGTAATGCTAATTCCCTTGTCGGTGTAATAATCATGGCTCTAGGAACAGATCCTGAATAACTTTTATCATATTTATTGTTATTACTTAACAATTGTCTAAATAATGGTAATAAAAATGCAATAGTTTTCCCTGATCCAGTCTGTGCAATACCAATAAAATCACTACCATTCATTAAATGTGGTAATGCTTCACATTGAATTGGTGTAGGTGATGAAAATTTTAAACTTTCTAAAACATTATATATCAAGCTAGGTAATCCTAATTGTGACCATTCTAATATAGGTTTTAATATATTGTTCCCCTTAATATGAATAGAATCATGATATCTTAATTGTTTAACTTCCTGTTTACTCAATTTTTGAATAAAATCACATTCTTTATAAAACTGTTTATTAAAAGGTTCGGTAGAAAATTCATGAATAGGTACATCCTTCTTATTCTTAACATTCAATAATTCTAAAATCTTACCGGTTTCTTCTTCAACATTATTTTCTAATGTATCTTCAATATCATCATCTATAAAATTTAAATCATTAACTTGAAGTTTAGGTTGGTTAGTTTCTTTGCTTTGTAACGTTGATAAAATTATATCTAAATCTTTACCATCACCATTATCTTCATCATCACTGCCACCATAACTTTCTTTCATTGTTTCGTCAACTGAATTATCTGGAATAGCAACTTTCTTTTCTTTAACTAATTGTTCAACTTGTTCATTCTCTCCTAAATCTATCATATTGACGGTTTTTTCATTGATACCTTTAACTATTTTATTTGTATTTTTCTTCTTTCCAAATTTCATCAGTGATTTCTTTTTAATTGATCCATCTGACTTGTTGTTTCTCCATTGCATAATTTTATTCTTACGTTCGGCCAATTCAATAGTTCTTGATATTTCTTCTTCTTTTGTATCTTCAATTTGCGGGTTTACAATTTTAACTTCAACTGGTAATGATGGTTCGGTTGCAGGTTTTGATGGCAATGGTATCGATATTTTTTCTTTTGATAGTAATGGTGGCGGTGGGGGTAACGGTGGGGGTGGTAATGGTAATGATGGTGATAAAGATAATGATGACTTAATTGTTTCTGAGACGGGTATAGATTTATTAACATTATGCTGATCATTTCGATCATTTGTACTTACATTTGTAGACTCTTGTCTATTTTTATAATAATTGTTTGAATATTCGTTAGTATTTGACTGATTATAATGATATGCATCATAATTTCTAGTATACCTGGAATTATTAGGATTCACTGGTTGATTATAGTGTCTTCCATTGGAATAATATCCTCCCATTGCTTGATTACTTCCATATTGATCATAATATGAATTATTGTAATATCTGTCATTAGGATACCGTTGTTGATTTGAAGGATATCCACCTCCTCGTTGATAATTCCTGTTGTTAGAGCGATTGTACTGTCTACTCATTGTTCCTTGGATTAGTTATTTTAAAGAAGTCTAACCAGAAAGGCAAAAAAATGGATTGATGAAAAGAAGAAAAAATTCTCATCGGCTATATTCAAGAAGAAAACGCAAAAAAAAACAAATAAAAAAAATTCCTCAGCCTCTTATCAATTGTATTTTTTTCTGGGTGATGCTTCGATGATCCCGTTCATATATTATTAAGTTATTTATTCTGTTTTTTTTTTCTATTTTTTTATTTTTCTACATTGATCAGTTTTCCTTCACACTCAAACATCCAGATGTCATCAGCACCACTCCTTCGTAGAGTTAACGACATACAACCACAATCATCTGCATCATTACGAAACTACAACACGATTCAACGAACCCCAAATGTGCATCCAACAGGGACGGCAAGGACTTCTGCATATATGCCTAAATCTTTAAACAGTGCACCTTCTACGACATCAAATAGATTAGAGAGTAATCATAGAACAAAATATAAACCACATAAATTAAAGAAGAAATCTCTTGATGAAAAGGATAAAAGTTCAAGTAAATTGGGTACGTTAAATGGTGTTACACTGCCAACAATTCTAAATGTTTTATCAATTCTTATGTTTTTACGTTTTGGATTTATTATTGGACAAATGGGTATATTAGGTACATTATTATTATTATTTATTTCATATGGGATTGATTTATTAACAACATTAAGTATTTCAGCAATTGCAACAAATGGTACAGTCAAAGGTGGTGGTGCATATTATATGTTAAGTAGAAGTTTAGGTGTTGAATTTGGTGGTGCAATTGGTGTTATTTTTTATATTGGGCAAATCTTAAATAGTTCAATGAATGTTGCTGGTGTAATTGAACCTATTTTATTTAATTTTTCTCAAGATGATGGTGCTTTAATGAAAATTTTACCAACTTCATATTGGTGGCAATTTACTTATTGTTCAATATTTTTAATGTTATGTATTATTGTTGCATTAATTGGTTCAAGTGCTGTTTCTAAAGCAGGAACATATCTATGTATTATCCTTATTTTATCAACTATTTCAATTCCAATCAGTGCATTGTTAGTATCACCATTTACTTCAGAATATGGAATTGATTATTCAGGTTTATCAATGACTACATTAAAAGAAAACTTATTTCCAAACTTTACTAAAGGTGCAGCAGGTTCACAAATGAAGGGTGTTGAAACATTTAATGATTTATTTGGTATTTTTTTTCCTGCAACAGCTGGTATTTTAGCTGGTGCTTCAATGTCAGGAGATTTGAAAAATCCATCCAAATCTATTCCAAAAGGTACATTAGGTGGATTACTGATTACATTTTTATCATATTTTATTGTCATTATATCTATGGGATCATCTATTCCAAGAGAATTGTTATATAAGGATACACAAATTTTACAAACTATTAATATTTCACCATTTATTATTCTTGCTGGTGAAATGTCTACATCTATTTTTTCAATTATTGTTGGTATTGTAGGTGCAGCCAAATTATTACAAGCTATAGCAAGAGATGAAATATTACCAGGTTTGAAAATATTTGGTAATGGAGATACTAATAAGGACGATTCAAAGGAAGCAATTATTTTAACATGGATAATATGTCAACTATTTTTATTTTCAGATTTGAATCAAATTGCAACATTTATTACAATGGCATTTTTAATGACTTTTATTGTTACTAATATGGCATGTGCATTATTGAAGATTGGATCAGCACCTAATTTTAGACCAAGTTTTAAATATTTTTCAAGAAAAAGTGCATTAGCAGGTACTGTTAGTTGTTTAATTGCTATGTTTGTAGTTGATGGTATTTCTGCATCAATTATTTTTGTTACATTAATTTTATTAATTTTATTCATTCATTTTATTTCACCACCTAAATCATGGGGTGATGTTTCACAATCTTTAATTTATCATCAAGTTCGAAAATATTTATTAAAATTAAGACAAGATAATGTTAAATATTGGAGACCTCAAATTTTATTATTAGTTGATAATCCACGTACAAGTTGGAAATTGATTTCATTTTGTAATAATTTAAAGAAAGGTGGATTATATGTATTAGGTCATGTTTTTATTGTGAATAAATTTCAAGATAATGTTAGTGAATTGAGTAAATCTAATGAAAATTGGCTGAAAATTAGAGATATTACTAAAGTTAAAGCATTTGTTCAAATTTCAATTGCACCATCATTTACATGGGGTGTTAGAAATGTTTTTCTTGGATCAGGATTAGGTGGAATGAAACCTAATATTACGATTATTGGATTTTATGATTTAGCAAGGTATAAAGGTAATTATAAAATTCCTAAAAATTTAAAATTTGAATCATTAACAAATCAATTTCAAAAACAAGTTAAAATAGATATTAATAAATTACCAACTGATCAAAGGGCTCAATTTGCACCAAAGATTAAATTAACAGATTGGATTGAAATTATTGAAGATTTAAGTTTACTGAATTCTAATATTGCAGTTGCTAAAGGATTCCCAAGATTAGAAATTCCTAGTAATGAAAGTAGTTATATTGAAAAAAAATATATTGATTTATATCCAATTCAAATGGCACAAAAATTAAATTCAAATGATAGGATATTAACAACAAATTTTGATACATGTACATTAATTTTACAAATGGGTGCAATTTTACATACTGTTCCAAATTGGAAACATTCACATATTATTAGAGTTGTAGTATTTGTTGAAGAAGAGAAAGATGTATCTGAAGAATATATACGTGTTAAAAAATTACTTGAAATTTTAAGAATGCAAGATGCAAAAATTTTAGTTATATGTTTAGAAAATGCAGGTTTAAAAGTTTATAATTATATTTCCAAAGGTATTGAAGATGGAATTGATATTGAAATGAAGAATCGAATTAATGAATTATTAGAAGATGATGAGTGGTGGGGGGAAGTTGTTAAAATTCGTCAACAAATTAATAAAGTTAATATTAATTCTAATGAAATTATTAGTAAAGAAATAGAAAATAATTCTACAAGTTTTTCATTTCCTAATAATAAGAATAATTATAATTATAATGATCAAAATCAATATAAACAACATAGTTTTAATATCAATCTGGATAGATCTAGAAGAATGACTATGAGTCGAATTAATCAAATTGGTATTAGTTTAGGAAATATGAATTTTCAAACCAATAAATTTAGTAATAAAGAATTAAAGAATGTATTCGGTGGACATGATAATGAAAATGAAGATACAGATACAAGTTTTAGTGATTTAGAAAGTATTCAAAGTAGTGAAAGTGTGATAGGTAATGAAGATGGAATTGTTAGACCTATTTTTGAAAGTGTTGCAAGTAGTGGTAGTTTAAGAAGGAAAAAGAAGAGTGCATTTACAGCTGAGAGAATGCCAAAATCTACAATTAAAGAAGATGCAGAAGGTAATGAAGCTTCAATTATGTTTGAAACTGAAGATGGAGAAGATAACGGGGAAGTTTATGATGGAGGAGTTTATAAGAAAGGAATAGTAGGATGTAAAGGGTATGAAAAGACAGAAAAGGAAGGAACAAAGGAGGTAAATGTAGAATGTGCAGGTATAAACGAAGATAAAGTTAAAAAGGGTGAAGAAGAAATTAATAGTGAAAGAGGAATTGTTAATAATGAAAATCAGAATAGATTTGAAGATGCAGTTAAAGATAAAGATAAAGATAAAGACAGAAGAAGTTGTAAAATGAGTGAAAACGTTGTAGAAGACGTTGATACTAGTACTAGCACAGGTGAAGAGGTGAACGGTTTTGCCGTGGCATTTGGTGATATGACTCGGCGATGTCAATTTCTTGTTCTTAACGAGATAATGCGGACGCGGTCAGTTAGAGATGGATTAGAGACTGATCTGATTTTCAGCACACTGCCGATTCCTGAAGTGGGTATGCACGAGAATGAAGGGGAGTGTGTGGAATACGTTGTAGATATGGAAGTGTGGACGGAAGGTCTACCTGCGATGCTTCTGATGAACGCCAAGACGGTGACAGTGACGAGCAATCTTTGACGGGTGTCAGTTGATATACGATATGTAGAAGAATAATAATTAATCAAGTATCTTTGTGGTATTTATTCATTTGTTGATAAGCGAGCGACCAGGCGCGTTTTGCCCGCTTCCCAATGGGGAAAAAAGGCGACGGGGCGAGGCACGTGGTTGCGCGCAGTGTGATTGGTTCGCACATGCCCCGTGCCCCGTGCCCCGCGCCCCGCGCAGACAGCCACAGCCACAGCCCCAGCACCGCTGAGCTTATCTCTTATCACACACCAAACACCCGCCCTCCAGTGCACATTGCCCGATGCAGCACTGTGCGGTGGTTGCCCCGTCTATCGCCGCTTATCTGCCACCGCTCTGTCTGGCCACGCTTGACACGCGTGTCAAAAAGTGACACCTCCCCCCCTCCCCTCCTCCACGTCATCCGCCATCCGTGCCGCCATTGACAGCTGCGGATCTCGTCCTCTCCTCGTCCTCTCCTCGTCCTCGCTGGAGATAGCGCTATCGCTCTTTGGCTCGCCTTTTTCCTTTATATTGCACGTCGGGTCGCCCCGTTTTCCTTCATTATTCCGTTTCCTGTCTAGGCACGTATTCTTCTCTTCCTTCTTTTCTTTCTTTTCTTTCTTCTCCCCCTTTTCCTTGCTTCCCCCCCGCCTTTCCCTCGCCTGATCCTTCTCCCACTTCCTTATGTTGCAGTCCTCAAACCCTTCCGACACCCCTAACCTAATGAATGTAAACATGAATTTATCATCCTCCTATTCGTCGTTTAATTATCCAACAAAATCAAATCAGTCTATTATTCCTTCTTCCACTTCAAGTCCTTCTACATCTACTTCCACTTCAAATCCCACTAAAATAACCCCTTCAAATAAATCTTCAATCCCTTCTCATTTTTCCTCTCATTTACAAAATTCTTCCTCATTATCTAATGATTTACTGAAATATTCATACTCCTATTCTTATTTAACTTCAAATCCAAATTCTACTTCAAATTCTACTTCAAATTCCCCTCCAAACTCTTCTAATAATAATACTACTAAATTACCTTCAATATCAACTTTATTATCAAACTCTGCCCCAACTAATACCATCACTACTACAACTTCTTCTCCAACGATAAATATATCAACTTCTCCAAATTCTTCAAATACAAAATTAAATAATTTATCAATATCCCCTCCAATATTACGTCATAATAATTCTTTCTCAATTAATAATAATCGCTCTGAATCTATATCTTCAATGGATTCTTATTCAAGATCAAATTCTTTCTTATATTCAAATTTGGTTAATAATATACCTACCTCAAATTCTTTAGAAACTTTAACTAATGTTGCACAACAATCTTTTGGTATTTCTTCAAACAACTCTTTTCCTTTACCTAGAAATTCTTTTTCTAATTCTCAATATATTTCAAATAATTCTTCAAATAATTATAATGATTTAAATCTTAATGCAAATATAAATACTTCAATACCCAAATATAATCATAATCAAAATAAATACTCAATATCTTGTTCTCAATATTCTGATGATAATGAATTAGATAATTCCCCTTCTTCTCCAACTTCTTCAATATCTTCTTTAACAAATTCTTCTTCTTCTTCAATTACTAATTCTTCTAATTCTTCTTCAAAATCAAAAAAGAAAAGATCAAATTTACCAAAACAATCAACTTCAATCTTATTAAATTGGTTACATAATAATTTAGATCATCCTTATCCAAATAGTAAAGAAAAAATAGATTTAATGCGTAAGACAGGTCTTAATGCTCAACAACTTTCAAATTGGTTTATCAACGCTAGACGTAGAAAAATCCAAGTTTTAAAACATGTTAAATCAAAATAATATTTCATTTCATTTCATTTCGTTTTTTTTTTTTTTTTTTTTTTTTTTTATTTTTTTTTTTATTTATTTTATTTTTATTTTTTTTTTTTTTTTTTTTTTGTTTCTAATTTATCTTTCAATTTATATTTTCTACGTTTTGTATTTCTTATTTAGTCTTTTCCTGCATTTATAAAATATATTAACTATTATTCTTCATCTACTATTCATATAATTTCTTTAATACAGAATACAGATATTGATATTGTTCAAATTTTTGAACCATCATAACACGACATTTTCTTAATGACAAAACCATACCTAATATAACACTATCATCATTTGAAATTTTTGGTAAAATTTTACCACTTTCCTTATCCGTATACATTTCATTCATATTATTAAAATACCAATCCATCGCAATAAATGTTCCTGATCTACCTACACCGGCAGAACAATGAACAATATTGCATTTCTTTTTCCCTAAATCAAATTTATTTAAATATTTTATAACAAATAAATTATTATCATTTTCTATACAAGGTACTCCAAAATCTGGCCATTTTCTAATCCATATATGCCTTAAAATCTTAACTTTTTTAAACTCTTTATTTTGAATTTCAAATGTTCGAATTTCAACATCTTTATTACATTTATATTCAATACCTTTAAATTCAACTTTAAAATTAAAATAACTTCCAATTTCATTAACATCAACAATCATATTTTTAATATAATCATAACATTTTTCCCTTCCCTCCTCATATAATTCTGTTAACATAATAACATTAACAACATCATAAAATTCAAATTTAAATTGTTCAAATACACATTGCCAAAATGCATTTACTGTATTCTTTAATGGACCTTGTGTTGCAATATATTTTGTATTTGATAATGGTATACCTGGTAAAACTACATTAGCATTCAGAAATCCATCTTTACTATATTTCGTTGGATGTTTTAATATAAGACGTGTATTCTCATATGGTAATATATCACGATATCTATTTTCTGATTGATGTGATTTATTAACTTTGTTTGCTTTATAAATTAACTTATCAAGTCTTTGAAGATTTGCATATTCATGGTAAATTCGCTCATCACTATATAGTAAATGTGCAGGAATAGTCATGATTATATCTATGCATTAATTAAAAGAAAGAAATAAAAGAGAAAAAGAATAACAAAAAAAAAAAGGAAGTAACAGTTGCTAAAATATCTGAAACATTTTCAAACAAAAAATCTTTACTTATCGCCCTAACAATTTGATATTTTTTCTTTCATAACTTGCGTCTATTTTCTATAATATTATTACTATTCTGATAAACAGAGCAATGATACATAAGATATACAATTCATACAGTCATTAAAACGCCCATTCAGGTTGACTGTTATAATTTCCACGGTTGTTTCCGCCCTCATTACTATTATTATTATTATTATTATTATTGTTATGTCCTCCACTTCTGCCTCTACCACCTCTGCCTCTACCTCTGCCTCTACCACCTCTACCTCTACCTCTGCCTCTAACTCTTCTGTTAATTCCTCCTAAACTAGATTGACCGAATGTATCTTGATTCAAATTCTTTTCTTCAGACCATGTCATACGATCAGATGATCTATCACTTATTGAAGAAGATAAATCATCAAAAAATGAAGATTTCTTGTTATAAGAAACACCTGCATCTAGTGTTGGTTTAGATGAATCTTTTTCAAACATTGCATTGTTAGATGAAAAATCAAAATCAGTGTCTCCTTTACTAAGGTTTACACTAGTCTTAATAGTTTCAGTTGTTGGTTCGGCATTTTTTGGTACTTCGCCTGCCCCAGCAATTGGTGCCTTTGCTTGTGTTTGTACAGGCGCTGGTGTTTGAGCAGGTGCAGGTGCTGTAGCAGGCTTCTGTGTTGGTTCAGATTGTTCTTGTATTGGAGCAGATACTGGTGCCACCACTGGTATTTGTGATTGTGCTTGTGGTTGTACTTGTGGTGTTTGTCCTTGTAGTGCATTCATCAACATTGCATTAACATTTGGGATCATTCCTGATTGCATTTGAATAAATGCATACATTTCAGGTAATAAATTAGGTGTAACATCTTCAATTTTACCTTCAATAATATTCAAAGTTTTCACTGAATCACCATGTAATTCAATATGTGGATATATTTCAGCACTTGGTAAAACCCATTTTGTAGAATCTGTAACCCTATCTTCAGTACCAAAAATTCTAACATTGGAGATAGAAATTATCTTACGTTCACCATCAAAGTTTTCAATAATACCAACATACCTGATTTCTGCATACGAAGTAATAGCAATTGTCTTACCAATAATAGAATCCATCTTGTCTGCCTTCTATTTAGTTCCTTACTAATTCACAGTCGCCACCAAACACGTCCATTTTATCGTCATGTTCAACACCAAATCTCTCACATCATGTAAATCCGCATGTAATTTTTCGGCACTTTCTTCGCTCTTTATTGTCCTTATTTTTTACGTAATTTAAATTGTTTTTTTTTTTATTCTTTAAAACTTTACTTATACTTATACAAATATACAAAAATATAAAACTACCATCTACCTGTAGATCCACCATCATAATATTGTGTGTTATCACCACCATATTGTGTATTTCCACCATATTGTGTACCACCATAACTTGTTTCACCTCCATAAGCCGTGCGTTGAGAATCCTGTCCATTTGGTCTTTGATTATTAAGTTGATTATAGTTATTTTGATTACTATATCCGAAATTATTAGCGTAGTTTGTATTAACGACACTATTTCCATCATTATAATAACCATTTGGTCCTCCCATCTCCTCCAGATTTTGTGATTGTTGTTGATCTAATTTACCAAGTTCGAAAACAATATTGGCAATTTTCTTTTGTAATTCAATACAACCTTTATTGAAAACTTCATTAGGTTTTAAAACTCCTGTAGTTTCTAAATTTATATAAAATTTATCAGGTTTGGCAGTATAATCGAATTTTTCACCAGGAATTGGAGGTTCTTCCCAATCTGCATTTGCACTCTTTGGCCATTCATTTTCAACACTTTCTTCATACCAATAATCAGTATGTTTAAGTTTATTATATGGATCATATTCAAAACCAATGGCAGAACATGGAGACCATTTGGCATGTTCTTTAGATATACCTTTTTTAGCAATACATTTAACATGTAATTGTTGATGTTTCTTTAATTTACAAATTAAAATACCTTTCTTTTTTGGATCTCTAATAATAGGTTGACCTAAATTTAACGTTGAATTTCCAGACGTTATAAGAAAATGACTTGAATAAATATTCATAGTTTCATCAGTTTCACAATTTGCTTTAAGTTCTAAAGTAACTGAACATTTATCACAATGATCTTCACAAGTACAATCTCTTGTATATTTTAGTTGATCAATATCTTCACTCTCTAAAGGAATTAAACCCAATCTGTGTGCTATAAATTCATCTGCTAAAACAGATGTATTAATTTGAATTTCAACAAGATCAATAGCTAATGTTGGAATTTCTGCAATCATTATTCTACGCAATGAATTAGCTAATGATAGTTCCACATCGGATAGTATAAAATCAACTTCATCTTTCCCTGCCTTTCTAATAGTAATCTGTGGTTCCTTGGACATGACTGAGATATGCTGCTTCACCACTGTCTATTCTTTAACGTTTTCTTTCCCTTTTCCTTCCTCTCGTGCAATACATTATACTTATTTTCGCCTCATAACGCTTCCAGAAAACCGAACAGCGAACAAAAGAAAAATGCAAAAAAAAATCCCTGTTAGGCAGAATATCTCACGTCGATCGACTTTTGTTTGCGCCGATCGACGAGGAATTACGAAATTTTGAGTGTTCATGTTTTGTGATGTTTAATTCTACAGTGGCATATCTGCTTTATGTAGAACTGGGAATGGATATGTTACTTTTAGAAGCTGGGAGTACCTCATTGAAGAAAAAACCGACTATACTATTTACAACTACAATTGATGTCTTTTCCTATTACTATTCCTGATTTACGTTTTGAAGAATCCTTTAAGGCAAAACTTATCAAAAACGCCATTGATCAAAATAAGAAGAACAAACCACTAGATAATAATGCGTCCGATCCATCCACAAATACAAAAATACCCAAATCTTTGATAGTGAAAACATTAATAATCGATCAAATATTTATGCCTTTTATACAGAGTTTCATGTTAGCTTCTTTGTTGTTTTATGTGCGTCCCGTCATATCGATATTTGCCAGGAAAGGTTATAACGCAGGATCGTCTATAGTGTCGTCTATTAGATCAGTTGCGAGATCATTATTTTTCTTAAAGTCTAATAAATAATTAATTATAGGTGTATAAAGAATTATATCAATAGTCAATAGACTGTATAAAATCACTTTTATTTTTGGTTCCATTTAACTAAATCGGTAAATTTAACAGATCCTCCAAATATATCTAATGAACTACCATACGTTAAATCAACTTTACCGTTACTTAATTTATCAACAAGTTCTAAATCATCAAAACTCTTGGCACCACCAGCATAAACAACTTTAACATCTTCTAAATCATTACACCATTCACCAAGTTTAATAACTAATTCTTCATCAATACCTTTACATAATCCTTCAACATCCGCTGCATGAACTAGAAATTCATTAGTATAAGTTCTTAATTTTTTGAATAATTCTTTATCCAATTTGGTACTTGTTAATGTTTGCCATTTATTCATTGCAACAATCCATTCGAGTTCTCCATTATCTTTATTAATACAGCGTTTACAACTAACATCAACAACTAAATGTTCCCTTCCAACAGCTACACTAACTTGCTGTAATCTATCCCAACTTAATTCACCATCTGGAAACAACCAACTTGTAATAATAACTTTATCAGCACCCTTTTCAATCCATTCTTTACAATTACTTAAATTGATACCTCCACCAACTTGCAATTTTCCTGGCCATGCCGCAAGTGCTTCTTCAGCAGCTTTATTATTTGGTTCATTACTTCCTAATTTAATAACGTGTGTTCCTAAAACGTCATTTGTTTTATATAATTCTGCATAATATGTTGGAGAATGTGGTGAGACATAATTAGTTGCTAATGTTTTATCATTTGTTGTTAATGTTGCACCAACAATTTGCTTAACTTGTCCATCATGAAGATCAATACATCCCACGTATCTAGTCATCTGTATTTTTTTCGTTTTTTAGTTATTTATAAGAACAGTATTATTAATTCACTCAAATTATTGACAATACGATAACATGAATTTTCATTCATCCATTAGGTTGGATTCTCAGTGTAAAATGTGAAAAAATATAATTCGCTATATTAAAATATAGGGTATAACAAAATATATTTTATTTAATTGTATGTATATTAACTAGATAAGAATGTATTCTTCACTCATGTAAGTTTGGATGAGTATTGTTCGGTAAAATCCACTTTATAATTGTAGAGAAAAATTAGGATATTTAACTATTTGCTTTTAGCGTATTAATCCCAATCTTTTGAAATATTTTAATAAATACTAAATAAGCATATCTGGGTTATTTTAAAAAATTAAATAATTCTCAATTTTTTTCATTTTTTTAAACACTTTTCTTTTCCTTTTATTTATTCAATATTCGGTTTCACACCAACTAATTGAACCAATAATGGCACCTATTGTCGTTAAATTTGAAGACAAATATTCTAATACAATAGCCAATAAACCTACAGCTACTGAAAAAAAACTTAGGAAATCAGGAAAACCATTAACGTTAGCAGAATTAAAGAAGAAAAAACAAGAGGCATTAAACCAACAATTAAAAACCTCCAGCAAAGATCCAACATCAGCAAAAGATTTGAAAGATGATTTAGATTTACAGAGATTACTTAATGAATCTCATATTTTGAAAAATTTGGCAGATGAACGTCGAGGTCATAATTCATCTTCTGGTGCTGAATTAACATTAAAAACATTAAATGATCCATTAATTGGTAAGGCTAGAGTTCGTACATTAGATGCCAGAATTGAACAATTAGCAAGTATCAATGGTGATGAAAAAAAGTTAAACAAATTAGAAAAAATTCCAATGAAAATTAGACAAGGTATGATTAAAGTTCAACAAAATAAAGTTGAAAAATTTGAAACTGACGCAAGAGAAAATGGTATTGTTTTGGCTAGGAATAAAAAGGGACATTTCCGGAAACTTGAAAATGATAAAGCTTTCATTGCAAAGGAAAGACTTATAGGTAAAGGTAATATACAGAAAAATAAAATGAGAGATAGAGGTTTGAGAATTCAATCTGTTGGTCGTAGTACACGTAATGGTTTAGTTTTATCATCTAAAGACATTGCTAAGATTCAAGGTCCACAAAATAATAGACGTAAAAGACGTTAAGTATACAGTTATTATAAAAGTTGATACATGTGTAAATAGTTAAATTCCCTTAATATACATTTTCATTGATCTCATCTTGAACTTCTTCAACAGCCTCTTCTTCTTCTTCTGCAATTCTAGCTTCACGTAAATTCCTGATTCTTCTAGCTAAACCAGCCATACTTTTAGCTTCAGCCAATCTTTGTGCCGCATTTAATGCACGGAAATCCCTAATCATTTTACATAATTCAAATGCATCATCTGAATCACCACTTGAACATGCATCATCAATTTGAATTAACAAAGTCTTATCATATTCAAGACTTAAAAGTTGTAGTTTTTCAACACTGTCAGAATCTTCAACTTCATTATAAGAAATTGCATCGTTTAACATTTCAGCTAGGACAAGCGTTCGTAAGAATTTTTCTTCTGGATTTTCCGCTTTTACACTATTTTCATTTTCTTTATCATTACCATTATTAAGATCATCACCAAACAATTCTGCTTCTTCTTCATCCATTTCTCTATTGCTGACTCCTTTTTTTTCTGGATCTTCATAGTTTAACGGAATTCGTATATCAACAGTCATTGGTGTTAATAATGGGAAAATTGGATGTTTACTACCTCTAAATGGAACAAATGTGAAACTATCACCAAATAATCCTAATGGCCATGCTTTTAATTCTCTACCTCTACCAGCTCTTGAAACACCTTCTTGTATATCTAATAAAGGTTTCCAAATAGGCTTGCTATTAGGATCTCTCCATTTTGTTAAAACTAGCAATACACCATCATTTCTAACAATACATGGTTGACCTTCTGATGAGAAAAACATACTTTTAATTGGCACATCATTTATATTATCACCTAAATCATTTTCTGTTATTAAAGGTATACCAACTTCTTGTTGTATAAAATCACCATCTAAGTTTTGTATGTTAAAAAGATATCCACTTTCTATACTTCTTTTGATAACTGTGAAAACATAATTATTGTTGTTCATAATACCAATAGCACAATCCATCATCATAATGTTCATCAAACGTCCATAAAGATTATATTTTCTAACAAATCCTTTACTGGTACAAATAAAAACTGAGTTTCCATAAACACTCACGCTTGTAATAAATTCATAAGGTCTTAAAGCAATCTCTCTAACCCATTGAGTGTCACCTGTTCTACCATTATTATGATCTTTATATTCAATTCTTGCCACAAATCCTTTTTGTTTTTTAAATCCACTTGTTGCAAAAACTGCACCTTGATCATTGATTGAACAAATATCGTATCCAACTAAATCATCAAAGAAATATTTTCTATGACTTTCCTCATCAAAAAATAAAACTGTTACTTTAAATGTATTTTGAATTTTAACTGTATAGACACAGCCAATTGGTGTAATTGTTAAATATCTTCTATCAGACCCATCCCATGGAGTTGATCCAACAGAAAATGGTTTAGTTAGAGCTCTTCCCCATCCGGATTTAATATTCAATCTGTACATATGATTATTGCTATCGTTTTCCTTTCTTGAACGTTTATTAAAATCAGTTAATTCAGTTGATTCGGACATTGCATCATGATATCTTCTACGGTTGTCATTAGCATCGTAATCTTCTGCATAACGATAATTATTATCATCATCAATGACAAAACCATCAAGATCTTGTGAGTTTGGTTTGTCTAATTCATCTTCTGCTGCATTTTCTTCATTATCTGATGCCATCACATCATCACCCATATCATCAGAATTTTCAGCTGCATGAGTACTATTAGCTTGTCCATGACTACTAGTTGAGTTTTTTTTGATTAATGTTTTAAAAGAATCATTATCAATAGTTAAAACTTTACCTTTATTTGAACCAATAATAATACTAGAATCATCAGACCATGTAATATCACACCCAAGAAATGGTAATGAAGTTTTACCAATCATTTTCTTTTCATGGATATCCCAAATAATCAAAAGTTTATCTAAACTAATACTTGCTAAAAATTTACCGTTAGGTGAATAAGCAACATTTGTAACATGATTTTTATGATGATGAATACCTGCAAATAATGAAAATAAAGGAGCTTCCCAATTAATAACACTATAGAAATCGATTTTAAAATTTTTATTAGGAACAACCAAAACATCACCAATTGGATTCCAAACAGTTTTTGAAGCTGCAAATTTTAATAAATTGTTATTTTTGTTTCTTTGGTTTTTACCACCAATTCCCGAAGTTGTTTCAGTAAACATTGAATCTTCATCATCATTATCATTATTATCTGAGAAATCAGATAAATCAGTATCATCGTCATCAACAAGGCCCATTTCATGAGTCAACGCAATTCTTTTATCAACTAATATATTACCAAGAGTAGCTTTCTTTTCAGGTAAATTGGAATTCAAGGAATAAATAAAAAGACCACCATCAGCTACTGTAACGGCTAAAAGATCCACCGAATAACTATACGATAAATTTGTAATTTCACCTGAAACCTTAATTCTTTCAACAACTTTACCGAAAGATAATTCATCCTTTGGATTAGAGACATCAATTAAAACCATATTTGCAGCTAAATCTCCAATACATGCACGTAGACCACCATGTGTAAAAACTGCTGATGTGATTCTTGCACTACTTCTCCAAATCTTTTTCATTTCACTTATGTGTGAATCGTGATTATTAATATTTCCATTAGTTTGAATAACAAAATCGGATAAATCATGCCATGCACAATCAAATCCACCTGCAATTAATCCATGATATTGTTGATTAATATGTTTCATGTCAAATCCTTGTACTTGGTCTAACGTGTTAATAATTTCTGGTTCACTTGAAGTATTTTTCAAATCGAATACTTTAATTGATTTATTTGCTGCTGTAAACAATGTCGTTGGTGTAGATGCCAATGTCACGGGTGACTCTTGGAAATAAGCATGTGTAATTTTATCTTCAAGCTGCATTGTTTAATGGTTAATTAAAAATCCAAAGAGCTCCTAGGAATATCATTTGCAATTAGTTGCCAATGTGTTTCAGGCATACTTATGGTAAAACGCCAAACTTCAAGATTCAGACACGAAAACCAAAAAATTATGAGGTCGCTCCAAAAAAATTGCACCGATCGACGCAGGTTATGAATAATTTTTTTTACTATTTTTTTTCAGCTTCGTTTCTTTCCAGTATGAGAAAAAAAATATTTTTTCAATATTAAAGATTTTAAATTTTTCACTGATTGTTTTAATACTTTTCAATTTAAAGGATACACAACCTTATTATTCTAAAACCTTTACAAAACAAACACACATACTCAAATATGGACTCGTTTTTTGTTGATCCTTCCAAGAGAAAGAGAAAGAACAAAGATAATAGAAAAACATCAACAGTTAAATCTAACCAAAAAAGACAAAAGTCACAAGAATCAACGTCCAGATCAAAATTTAACAACAATCAATCCAAGAATAATGAATTCAACGATAATGAAAGTGAAAGTGTTGACGATATTGATGAAGAAGATGTTGATAGTGATGTTTTTGCAGATATAGGAAATGATGAAGATGATCTTGAAAATGACATAAATGAATCTGATGAAGAAGAGGAATATAAAACTGAAAGTGAAGCAGACAAAAGGCGTCGGTTAGCAAAAAAATATTTAGAAGATTTAAAGGCATCTTTAGGAGAAGGAGGCGAAAATGAAGAAGGCAGTGGAAATTTTGATTTTGATGCAAAAGATTTAGATGATGAAATTATTAGCTCAAGATTGAGAAAGGATGTTGCAGAACAAAAGGGTTGGGTTTACAAGTTTTATGCTAAGCAGCTCGGGGAAATATTGAAAAGAAAATCTACCAGAGTTGCAAATAATTGTTTAACTTCAGTTGCAGTTAGTTATCCATATCTGTTCACTACGTCAAAAGATTTAGAAATAAGTAAATGGGATATTAGAGATCCAACAAAGAATCCGAAACTTTTGAAAACTGTTAAAGGTGGTGATCAACACTCAGAATTAAGTAAAGAACATTCCGAAAATGGCCATTGTGATGAAATTTATACTTGTGCTACGAGCCCTGATGGTAAATATTTAGTTACCGGTGGAAAAGATGGTAGAATTATTGTTTGGTCAATAAATAGTTTATCATGTATTAGAGTTTTAGAGACAAAAAATAAAAAGGGTGAAGTTTTAAGTTTGACATTTCGAAGAAATTCCGATCAGTTATATGTTGCATGTGCAGATTTGAAAATTCGTACTTATAGTATTAACCAATTAGCACAATTAGAAACTTTATATGGGCATCAAGATTTCGTTGTTGATATTTCAGCTCTTGGGTTGGAAAGATGTGTTACTGTTGGTAGCAGAGATCGTACTGCAATGTTATGGAAAATTGCAGATGAAACAAGATTAACATTTAGAGGTGGTGATTCACATGAAAAATATAGTAAGAATAAAAAGAAGGATTATAATAAAGAAGGTGGAGATATCAAAGAGGAAAAAATTTATTTTGAAGGTAGTATTGATTGTGTTTCAATGATTGATGATTCTCATTTTGTTACTGGATCAGATAATGGTAATATTTCCCTTTGGTCATTAAATAAAAAAAAGCCATTATTTACCAAAAGAATAAGTCATGGTATTCAACCAATTATGAAATTTGATAATGCAAGTGCTGAAAAGGATGAAGAAGTTGCCAAATTACAGATTTCTGAACCACAACCATTTTGGATCACATGTATTTGTGCAATTCCATTTTCTGACATATTCATAACTGGATCATGGGATGGTACTTTAAAAATTTGGAAACTTGATGAACAGTTAAGAAACTTTGACCCTTTGCAAGAAATTAAAGTGAATGGGATTGTTACGAAGATTACAGTTCATGAAGATGAAGAAAACAATCAACTTAGAATATATACAACATTATCAAAAGAACATAAATTTAATAGATGTATTAAACCATTACCAGGTTCAAGAAATGCATTATTTACTTGTATATTCGATATGAGGAAATAATTTTTTAATGTTTATAGTACTGCGTCACACAAAAAAAATTTATAAAATTTCATAGTGTATAAATATAGGTTAATACTTATCGTAATTTAAATTTTTGAAAACATTTCAGAAAAACAAAAGCATCTGAGTAGGAGTCAAGAGAAAAACATAGATAACATGTGTTAATACATATATAATGATACAAAAACAGACAAAGAAATAAAAATGAAATGGATTGAAAATATCAAGTTTAATAATTAGATTGATATATACAAAAAATTTGAATATTTAACAATTCTAATTAATAAAAATAATGTAAGTATAAGTAAGACAGACAGACAAAGAAAGAAAGAAAAAGAAATGTTAGGGATAAATAATAATAAAAAAATATGGTTATCACTATGATCAAATTGAATTTTGAAAATTTTTTATAAGTAAAACATTTTCTTCCAGACAATCTAAAAAATAACAGGAAATTAGATCAAATTCAAATTAACATTGCAACTAAAATACCTGCAATACCGAATAATGAACCAGTAGCTGGAGTCAAAGCATTACCTGCACCATGAGAATTTGAAGGAATTGAACTAACTGAATCGGTTGACAAAGATGAAATTGTTTTTAATGTAGTAGTTTCTGAAGCGATGGCTAAAAGTCCACCAGCTTTTGATAATGAAGAAGTAGTTGTAATATGAGTTCTTTCATATTCAGATTTTGAAGCTAAAGAAGCGGAAAGGAGTGATTTAGCAGATTCCACTGATAAATATGAATTATATGCATCAACAGAAGCTTTTGAAGCTTTTTCTTTTGATGCACTTCTTCTTGAAGCTTCTAATTGAGCATTGTAAGAAGAAACTGAGTAAGCTGAAAATGAAGAAACTGAGGAAGCAGATTGAACAGAAGCACTAGATAATGAAGATTCATAAGCTTGGTGGGAAACATAAGAAGCTGATAAAATTGAAGAAGTAATCATTGCATCATAAGAAGATTTTGAAGATAATGAAGAAAGATAAGCTTCGTAAGATGCAACTGAAGAAGCAGATTCGGCTGAAACAGAAGCAATTGAAGCAGATGAAAATGAAGCAATTGAAGCAGATGAAAATGAAGCGATTGAAGCCAATGAAGCTTCATAATGAGCAATGGAAGCAACAGATTCAATTGATGCGACTGACGCAACTGATGCAGCAGATTCAACCGATGCAACCGATGCAACCGAAGCAACTGAAGCAACGGATGCAGCGGATTCAGCAGAAGCAACTGAAGCAACTGAAGCAACTGAAGCAACTGATGCAACTGATGCAACTGATGCAGCAGAGGAAGCAGAAGAAGCTGATGCTACTGATGCTACTGATGCAGCAGAGGAAGCAGATTCAACGGATGCAACTGATGCAACTGATGCAGATGAAGCAGATGCAACTGATGCGACAGATTCAACAGAGGCAACAGAAGCCGCAGAAACAGAAGAAGTTAAAGCAGCATCAGCAGCTGCTTTTCTTTGAGCAGATTGAGCTGGGGTTAATAAAGTCTCAGTAACTGTAACAGTAATTTGAGAAGTTGTTGTTAATTCATTAGCTGAGACAAAGGAAGACAATAAAGTCGATAATAATAAGTTTTTAATTAACATTTTTGATAAAAAAAAGTTTAACGTTTGAAAAAATTAAAAGAATTTAAAAGAAAGTATTGATCTTGTTATATGAAATTTTTGTGACAATAAGAATAAGATTGTTTTAGTTTGATATAGATGTTGGATTAATAAATTAAGTTATTTTTTCAAAATTAGTATTTTTTTATGGAATCAAAGTTAAGAGTTTAAAGGAATGACTAAGGTGAGATTATTGTTTCCAGGTAAAGAACTAAAGTTAAATAAATTTGAATTTAATAAACGTAAAGGTAATGAAGTAAGGTTGGATGTGTTTGAGTATATGAAAAAGGAAAGGAATCAAAAGAAGAAAGGGAAAAGGAAAAAGGAAAAGGCAAAAAATGAAAAAAGGAAAAGGATTACGAAGAATTGAAGAAAAGAAGACGTTTGATCAGAAGAGAAAGTCGAAAACACCAACACAGGTCCATCCCAGATGCTAAGAAAAGCAACTTCACGGCAAGCTGGAGCAGGTTGTTTCATCTCCACACCACAGAAGCCGAGATGACAACAATCCCAGAACAAAAACAAACATGCAACACGTCAACATTGGAATTGCGTCGCACAAAACGCCGATTGCCTAAACGGGCGATCTGGAAACACACGCGCTGCCCAAAACGGCAATCGCTATTGTTCTGCCACCGCGTTTGTGACCGTGCGCGACGGCCTGCGCGCGCTGTGATTGGTCGAGAGCCGCGCCGCGCGCCCGGCGGCACTCGCCTGCCCAATGCGGCAAAACGTAAACAGTGCTGCTGGCGTTGCCCTGGCAAAGCGACCCACTCTGAGGAAACGGAAGAGTGCAAGAAGCAAACACCACTATCACAGAGAGCACACACAGAGAGCACAAACAGAGCAGTATCGCTGAAAAGTGCATCTTGCCTAAGATGGACCTTTTGCTCTTGCCATGTTGTGCATTTTGTCTCCAAATATGTTATTCATAAAGCTTGGTATCAATTCTTGCTTTTCCATGTGCGGATATTGTATACCATTCACACACATCCTTATTTCATCAAACGTTTCATTTTTGTCTGACAAAATTAATCTGCGAAAAAAAATTTCATGCATGTAATTAAGCACCGCCTTGATCTATGAACTAAAACATAACTAATCCTATTGTTTAAAAATATTATTCCGGTCGGATCAAGTCTGGCCAGGACACCAAAGTTTTGAATCCTGCAATTAGTATAACTGACTCTTAAGCAATCCGTTATAAAATTTTCCAGAATGATATGTCAGGGTATTACTCAAAAACGCTAGAAAAATTTTATTAATTACCACGTGCAGGGGAACGACTAAAAAACCCCCAGTTTGCAAAAAAAAGTCTGAGTCCCCGTCGTTGATTGTAAAGCCGTCTACCCGTTTTTTTTTTGTAACGTTGAAGAGTTTTAACTAATTACTTAGCGAGCTCAAATCCTAAAATTTCTTTTTCAAAAGAGAAACGCTAAATCCAATGACATGCATTAAGTGGCAATTTATTGTCTCCGTGTATTTTTCAATCAAGGGTCTAAGATTTTCCTGTTATCAGGTCCATCAAAAATTTAGATTACATGTATCAAAATATTAAATCTTGCATAATCTTGATTTTGACGTCAACTATAGTGGAATTATTTTTTTATGCTACATTTTTTAGTGAATTGGAGAAAGCTAAGAGCTTGTGTATTAACCCTACTTCAAAGTGTAATAGCAACTGTAAAATTATTGTATAGACCAAGCAGACACATTCAAGAGATCTAGCTGTAAGTTGCATCCTAGCATTACAACAGAAATTTTGAACCCTGAGCATCTTTTCAATCAAGAGAGCTACCAATGAAAACGCATGAAATCCCGATTCTTTGCAGTTCTATCATGCATGGGTGCGTACATGACAACAAGCACATGTCAATTTAATTGCACAGTTAACAATATCAAAAATTAAGTCCCCTTTCGCACTGTTGCAATCTGAATATAATTACCAGGTTGCAAAAAGATATAATTAACGCAGAGCTTAATGTAGTAAATCCCGACGGAATCTCTAATAGTAACATCAGTCATTTTGGTTTTTCGTATTTACTCTAGCATCCTTCCTTAAGTTATCCCTCCTACAACAAAGTCATACTAGCTTTTCTGGTTACGTTAAGAAGTAAAGTGCTACACACACAACCAGGCTGAGGTGGCTACAACCTACTCTGCTGCTCTAAAGTGGCTTAGCATCTAAGCGCTCGACGTATTAAAATACCGACACGCACACCCAAAAAATCTGCTCGCTTTTTTGTTTTTGGCCAGTTTTCGCCTCGGATTTTTCTAAACGATTCTTCCCTTTTTTTCCATCCGTTTTCTTTCTTTTTTTAAATTTCTTTTTGCTTTGTTTTATCGACGATTATTAATTTCGAGGTCCCTCTTTGCCTCACGAGCGTAACAGATTTCCAAACCCTGTTTTGTACCCTGTTTTTTCTTTTCCAACATCGTTGGATTGTTTAATTACCCGTTCCCTCTATTCATTATTTTATTATACTTTTTGATAGAGATTTTTATCTAAGGTTTTGTTCACGTTTTCCTTTCTTTTTTCTGTCTTCCTGTCTCGTTTCCTCTGTTTGCTCTTTCTTTTCTTTTCTTTTCTTTTGTTTGATTTAACTTTTTTCCTTTCTCTTGTCTCCTTCTGTTTTTTTTATTGTTCTATTTTTTACTGCATTTGTTTTAAGCTGAACGTCCTTCCTTTTTATTATTTCTAAAATCTCTCCGTCCCTTTTATTTCAAAACAAGGCTTTTTTAGACCATTCTCTCAATTTACAAACTCAACAAGAATATAGTGAAGTACACAAAAAGAATATTATTTTCACTAAAAAACCATTTGTTCTACTAATCCTACTTTTTTCAGTCGTTATTTGCAAAATATTGTATATACTCTATTCATAGCCCCTTTTACTCTCCTTATAAAATATGCTTTCAGATCAAGACTATAAAACTGCTTTGCCCCCTCTATCCAAAATGATCTTTCCAAGGCAGTCTCTTTCTTCTTTGAATATTCAAGAAAATTCCTCAAATAATACTTTGAACTCTAACTTAAATACCCTCAACTCTAACTTAAATACTCAAAAACAAAATCAAAGTCTAAGTCTAAATCAAAACCAGATTCAGAATCAGAATCGCAGTCAAACCCAAAGTCAAAATCAAAGTCAAACTCAAATTCAAAATCAAAGTCAAATTCAAACCCCGCAAATCAATCAACAACCTTCTTTATTTTATCCTTCTGCAAATAATCCGGTGATTGCTGAGTCAAATGTTTTAAAATCTATTAATGATTACCCATCTCAAATTAGTTCTACTCAATATTTACAAAGCTTATATCCTTCTTTAAATCAAATGAGGCCAAATTCAAATAATAGTGATACAAATTCTCAATTTTCAATCCAAAACTCTACCTCTTATCAACTAGATAATTTAGATTCTACAGAAATCTTAAAACAAAAACAATCTCCCCTTACTCCAAGTTTTTACCAGAACCTACAACAATCAAAAATAATGCAAAATCAATTTGATTTCCGTCAATTTCCAAACCAGGTTTTCAATCAAAATCAAGTTCAACAAGTAAATAATGCTATTCCTCCTCGTATTCAACATGAAAATTCGCTTTTACAACAACATCAACATCAACAACATATTTATCAACAACAAATACAATCTCAAAATATACCGCAAAACCAAAGTCAAAATCAGAGTCAAAATCATTTAGAACAGTGTCAAAACATTCCAACTAAATGCACTTGTAAACAAAATGATGCAACTAGAATTCCAAGGCCGAGAAATGCCTTTATTTTATTTAGACAAAAACACCATCAAGCATTAATTGAAGAAGGTACGCAAGTTAAAACTAATCCTGAAGTTTCAAAAGAATTAGGTAGAAGATGGAGAGCTTTATCAGATAGTGATAAAGAGTATTGGAATAAACTTGCAGAAGAAGAAAAACGTTTGCATGCAAAAAAATATCCTGGTTATAAATATACTCCGAAGAGAAACAGTAAGAAGAAATGTGATTATTGTATTTATAAACAAAATTTGAAAATTCAAATGGCTGAAAAAGCGGCTGCTCGTAGAGCTCAAAAAGAACAAAAGCGACTTGAAAAACATTATCAACAACAATTAGCTCAACAAAAACAGCAACAAAAACAAATAAAACCATTAAATGAATCACCAATTCAACAACAAAATCAAGATTTTAATGTTCAGTATACTAATCCCACCATTCAAAATCATTTATTCAATGATATGAATCTTTCAAATTATCAGAAATTTGCACAACAAATACAGCAAATTAGGACCCCAACTCCAAACTCAACTTCAACTACTTCATCTCAACCAACTAACCCTTATTATAATCCAAGCATTGCTTCACAGTTTGTCTCAAATCAACAGCAAGCTCAAATTCAAACAACACCGTCTGCTTCTAATTTCATCAAACCTGAAGATTACAAACCGTTTACGATGGGTTCTATTAATAATTTTGCAAACTCTTTTAATAACCGTAATCAATTCAATGATCCGCAATCTCAACAATCCCAATATAACAGTTATAATAATTTATTAGCAAATCCAAATGGTTTACGTGTTGGTCAAACGCAACCACAACAACAACAACAACAACAATCATCGCAACACTCTCAACCAGGCAATTTTTCAACAAATCCATCATCCTTAGCTGCAACTTCAATCACATCTTCAATGCTTACCAACCAAATACAATCAAATGGTGTTAGTACTCCACTTAATAATTTATCATACAACTATGATTTGATTTCTAAACTTCCGTTAGAAACTGACAAATTATCCAACCTTCAAGAGCGTCCAAATGAAATTACAAATGAAATTAAACAAGAACAACCAAAAATTATGACAATCAAACGTGAAAATGATGAAAATTTAACTCAAGATCAAGGACTAAAAAAAATTGAACATCAAAGTAGATCAAATACCCCATTAGAAATTCAAAATGACAGTGTAAATCAAAATCTTAATCAAAATCAAACACAGAACACTGTCCTCCCATCGATTAATGATTTATCTTTACCACCATTGAACATTAGTCAACAGAACAGTTAATAAAAAAACCATTATTTCAATCCTTTTTTAGTAGGTTACTTTTCTTAAAAAAAATTAATAAACATCACAATGTTTCTTAATATGTATGTACTATAGTTTGTAATTGAATGTATTTGTATATTTCAATATTACACATTTATAAAATAAAAACATTTCACCAATGCTCTTAAAGTGTAAAAGATGCTAAAAAGTTTCTTTTACCGACAACAATTAAATTCGATTTTCCCTCTTTCTTAAAAATTGTAAAATTAATTACATCTTCATCAATTCCAACAAACATTTCAGCAATTTTTCCAATGTTTATATCTAATTTAACAAATACATTATTTGTTAACACAACAACATATTTTTCATCTACAATTTCCAATTGTTTTATAGTAACTTCAACATCTTTAACTTCAGAAACTTCAACTTTTGTTTCCCAAATCAATTCCTCCTTTTTTTTATTCCAATCATATTTAAAACATGCGACATTACCATTATTTAACCCTACTATAATAACTGATTCATTAACCCATTTAACTTTTTCAATACTATATCCATCATTATTAGTTTTAAATTCACCAAGACCTAATCGTGATCCACAATCCCATATTGACACAACACCACTTTTATGACCACAGAGCAAAATTTTCCCATTACAATCAAAAAATTTATCCGATTGTCTGGCAACGTCCACTTTTCTATCAGTTGCTTTGACAAAGATACTTAAACTCATACATCCATCTTTTAAGTCACGAATTCTTTGTCCTGTCCATACATGTTTCCCACTTCCTATTTCCCACATAATAATTTTACCATCTAATCCACAACTAATGATATTTCTACCTTTTCCAACCATAACGCAATCAGTAATTCTACTTTTGTGAGCTCCTCTAAGTACTCTAACTGAATCTTCAAAGTGAGATTGACATGTACTATTTGACCAGATTTTAATTTGCATGTCTAACCCGATGGTAAGCAGCATGATATTACTTGGAAAACTCGATATTTTAGTGATGTCTGCAAAATGTGCATTCTCTTTAAGCACAAAATTATTTACACCAATAGGAATAGGATTCGGTAATTTGACAATGGTTCCGTTATCTGTTCCGATCATTAATTTGTCATCACATGAACAGATAGATGAGAAGTTTAAACTTTTTGTTGTCTTAAGAACATAATATTTATTGGGGAATACCAAGTTGAATAAGTCTTTCGAAGACTTGAATTGAAATACTGTAGAAGATTTCTTTGTTTGCTTAATTAAAATATTGTCTTTTGTATCATATAATGAATTTTCATTTACTAAAAGTTGAAATGATTGATCGTTGTATCTCAACCATATTTTTTCATCAGGTGAATAATTCTTATATTCCAACAAAACTTGTAATACATCTGATTGAATCTGTACTTGGGGGATAGTATATGTGGTTGGCATTGTAACTTACAACTGAAGTTCCTGTTTTTTTCGGGGGGGAAAAAACGAAAAAGAGAAAGAGTGGGAGTGCCGCCATATGGGAGTTGAAATATTCATGTTGAGCGTTCAACAACTTAACATCCGAGCAAGAAATCAATCTTTTTCATGATTTGACCTTATCATTATTATTTCTACTATTGCATTTCTTATAACAATAACATACGCATAACCAATACAAAAGATGTCTTTTGATAATAGCAAGGTATCGTCGATTGATTTGGGACTTCCGCTAGAAGCACAAGTTTTATCCCAATTTTTTGATAAAGATTTTATTCCAGCAGATTATATAAATGCACTACTTACAACATCATTAAATTCAAGTACATATCCAACTTCATTCAACAACTCAATTAATAACAAATCTAATGAATTAAACTCTGCATCATCGTTAAAATTGTTATATCAGAGACTGTCGGCATTAAATTTACATTATAATGAATATACGAACGAATTAACAAAAAGATTTGATCAAAGTTATTCAAAATTACGTGATTCTTCATCACAAATCATATCATATAACAATCAAAAAATAACACATTTAGGAAAAAAAGAAGCTACTGATTTTGAGGATGAACTAACTGATGAAATAGTTACTAGATTGCAATATCATTTGGCCACATTAACTACTTCAATGTATTCCTTATTAGAAGATCTAAAACATACGAGAGAGGAATTGGAGATAATAGATCCGTCAAAGAAAGATAAAAGGGCAATTGACGATTTGAAAACATTAGTTTTAGTGCAGCAAAGAATAGAAGACGTTAAATCATCATTTGAATTATTAAAGTCATTAGTTGCGAGTACTGAAGTGTCTGAACCAACTGAAGATTTTAAAAATTCTAAGGGTAATGTAAATAATAAAATCACAATCGATGAATTTAAAAATGCATTGAAAACATTGCAAGAGTTAATGCAAGAACAAATTTCAAAAGACATTGAATTGTATCAAAGTAACTCAAATACGGTGATAAATAAAAAATTAGTAAAAATTATCGATAATATGATTAATCTACAACCAATGTTCAAATCATTGATCCAATTTCAAACTTCGTATGCATCGTTTGTTGATTATCTTAAAATTCAAAAGACGAATTATATGAATTTATTTGAAGAAACTTTGTAACTGTTTATAAAAAGTATTTAAATAATACAAATAACAGATCTGTATAAAAAAGGAAAACTTTAAGATTTTACTTAATAAAAAAAAAGAATATAGAAATGGAATAAAAGATAAAATAAAAAGCATTTAAAATATGAAGAATAAAAATAAATAAGTTATCTAAACAACAGTTTTCTTTAAGCTAACTTCTGTCTCTGTATAACTATTTTGTTCATTTGCTCCGTCAAACAGACACTCTTGTGATGGTGTTCTGCTTCTAAAAAAAGGTCTTGATGTAAACTTTTTACCTTTGGCATTATCTGTTTGAAAACTAGATGTACTTGTATTGTTACTACTTAAAATTGATTTAAGTTTATTCAACTTATGGTTTTCACCACCTAGATGAGTACTATCCAAAACAGGGCTTGGGGTTTCACTTACAAAAATAGGAGGATGAAAATCATTTGGATTGGTATTATCATTTTGATTATTATAATATTGACCTGCAGTATTATCGGTGTCAGTATTACCGTCATCATTTAGGATCTCATAATGTCCTGCATTGCTGTCAGCAGAAAAACAAAAACCACATCCAAACATAAACCATTCAAAAAAACAAATGAATTTTTGAATCGCAAAAATTGGTAAATGATTTAACAACCATTCATCAGGAATAATACGTAATATAATACCTAATGGAATCATTGCATAACCACTTAATAAAGCTGTTAACCACATTGAAAATGTTTGTGGAGCAATTGAAAATGCTGGACCACCATAAATCATAATTAAGATTTGTAAACCTGCAATTAAACCAGTAATTCCGAGAAACCAATAGTTTCTGGTTAGATGTCTAAAGAAACCAACATTTTGGGGTGATAATCTTTCCAGTAATGTAGAATTTGAATTTAAAGTAGATGGTTCATTTAAAATTCTTGAAACAAACATGGTAAAAACTTGCATCCAAACAAAAGTATTAAAAGTCATTGCCCTTAACATCATTCTCTCAGCAATTTTCAAATCACTTTCAGACCTACCATAAAAGAAATAAGCGCCATGGAAATTCAGCACTAATGTAATAATTAATTGAAAAATAGACATACCAATAATCATTTTCCACATATTCGTCGAAATCATTTTAGTATTACGACCTTCAGGTTTAGAATCTAAAACATCATCATCTGGTTTATCTGTCGCTAACGCTAAAGCAGCCAAGGTATCCATGATTAAATTGACCCATAATAATTGAACGGCAGTTAACACACTTGAGTCATCTTTACTACTGATAGCAGTAACAAAAGTTAAAATAACGGCGGTAAAATTAACAGTTAATTGAAATTGAACAAATTTTCTAATTGATGCTGCAACGGTTCTACCCCATTTGATAGCATTGACAATTGAGGAAAAGTCATCTGACATCAAAACAATATCACTAGCTTCCCTTGCAACTTCAGTACCTGAAATACCCATTGAAAAACCAACATCAGCAAGTTTTAAAGCAGGTGCATCATTTGTACCATCACCGGTAACTGCAACAACTTCACCTAACTTCTTCAATGTTTGAACCAAAACTCTCTTATCTTCTGGACTCGATCTTGCTAAAATATGTAATTTTGGTAAAATTTTAATTCTTTCATCTTCAGATAATAAACGGAATTGTGGACCTTCCATAAAATATTCTGAGTCGTTGTAAGTTTCATCATTTAAAATACCACAACCTTTAGAAATTGCTCTTGCAGTTAAAATGTTGTCACCTGTAACCATTCTAACATCAACACCTGCTCTATGACATTGGGCAATAGCATTTTTTACACCAGGACGTAATGGATCCTGAATACCGACCATTAAATCAAAGGTTAAAGGAAATTCAACTAAGTCATTGGCTGTGATAACATCCCAATCGAGTTTAGAAACTTCAGATTCTGTAAAAGTATAATGAGCTAAAGAAACAGCACGTAAAGCTTGAGATGCCATATTTTCTCTAATTTTATTAATATGCTCCTTTTCTGAACTATCAAAACTTGAAATTTCACCGTTAATATTTATCATAGATTCACAATAGTTCAGAACAATTTCAGCTGCACCTTTAATTAAAAATGTATATGTATTATCATCAGGATTATGATAAACAAGACCAGACCATTTCAAGGAAGATTCAAAAGGAATAATTTTAACTAAGTTATCATTGAAAGTATCTCTATAAGTATGAACACTTGGAATAGTATCATTAACTTGAGAAAATTTGTTTTTAACAAAAGACAAAAGCGCACATTCAGTTTTGGATCCAACAAAGTCATCTTTTTTTGGTTCAATATCTGTAGCATTAGAACTATAAGTTGTGGTGGAACCGGCAGAAATAGGTAAAATATGATTATAACTTTTTTTGAAAGTAATAATATCCCAAATAGATCTTTCAATGTTGTGAGCAGAATCATGGTTATGAGCAATATTATCAGATTCATTTTGATAATTTTCAAAAGCGGTTGAGTTTAACATTATATTTTTCAATAATATATCAGTCAAATTGTTTGAACACTTTTTTAAGATGGTAACAGAGCTATCAGAAGAAGATAAATCATTAAATTGACAATCACTACCGATTAGACCTTGAACAATCGTCATTCTATTGATGGTTAAAGTACCAGTTTTATCTGAACAAATTGTTGTTGCGCCACCCATTGTTTCACAACTTTTCAAAACTCTAACCAAATTACCATCTTCAGTCATCCTAGTTGTTGCAAATGCTAAAGATAAAGTAACAGCTAAAGGTAAACCTTCCGGAATTGCAACAACGACAATGGTAATTGCAGTGATAACAATAGAAATTAATTTTGATAATTTTTGAGCGGTTGTTAAATGATCTAATCCATTGGATAATTGGAATATAAATTTAACAAATAAAATAATAAATAAAACAATTGCAGCTAAAAAACCATATTTAGAAATACCATTTGCTAAAATGTCTAATCTATTTTGTAATGGAGTAACTTCATCCTCTTGATCATCACCAGATAAAGACATCATAATTTTACCGTTAATTGAATTTTCACCAACACAAACAACCAAGGCTTTACCTTGACCAGATAATAATTTTGAACCAGAAATTAAGTAAGGATCCAAAACATCAGGGTCTCCAATATCGAATTTTGAAGAGGATGATGAGGAAGAAAGAGAAGATAAATTTGAGTTTGAATTTGATGTTTTTATTTCGTCATTGAAATAATGTAAAGATTGATAAATTGTCTTTTTATTGATAGTTTTAGATTCACCAGTAATTGAAGATTCATCACATGAACATTCACCAGAAATTAAAATTGAATCAGCTGGTAAAATATCACCTGTTTCAACATATAATAAATCACCAACTAATAAATCATATATTGAGATGTACATTTTTTCATTAGAACGGTAAACAATAACTTTTCTATCTTCCTTTTTATTGTTTAATTTCATAAATCGTTTTTCTTTATTATAATCATTTAAAGCACCCACAATAACAACAATTAAAACTGCCAATAGAATGGCACAACCATCGACCCATTGAATTCTTGGTAATTGATTACCCTCCTCATCAAATTCTGCGGGTTGGCAAAAAGTTTGGTAAAGGCCTAAAATTAACGAAACAACGGCTGATATTGATAAAATAATCAAAACTTGATCATGTAACGCTTCCCAACATAAAGCTAATAAAGATTTTTGATTTTTTGGAGGTAGTTTATTCTTACCGTAAATTGAAGTTCTAACTGAAGATTCATTATTATCAATTGGTAAGCCAGTTTGAATATCAGTATTTAAATCGGTTAATAACGTATTTAAGCCACCTAGTTGGATGAAATTTCTTAGTGATTTTGGATCAAAAATGGATTGTAATTTTGAAATTGGAATATTGTAATGAGAGCCATCAGATTCTAAATCGACTTCATTGGGTTGAGAACTTGAATTATTTAGTAATCTCATTTCATTCGAATTTTAAAGTGAATAATTGGAACGTAATAGATTGATCAGTGGTAAAATGGGTGTGATTGAAACAAGAAAAGGATGTATAAAACAAGAGAAAAATGCTTGAAATAAGAACCGGAAAGAAAGGAGAGAAAATCGAGGCTGTAACTAATTAATCTAAAATAGAAAAAGGATGTAGAAGGATAGTCAAACAGAAAGCTGTATTATATGAAAGATCGATAGAACTGATTGAAGTAGAAATAGGAATAGAGATGAAGTAGAAAAGGAAATAATAAGAATACCAGTTACGGTAAAGTAATTGATCAGAGGGCCCTAGCTAGGTTACTTTCTTGCCAGAAGGAGGCTGCAATTGCAGACCCAGGTAAGCACGGAATGGGTATGGAACCCTGCCATTCATGCTGGGCATTGAGTTTCTTTCCACCCTGCACAGAATTCCCGCGATGTGAAATCGAAGAATTAAAGAGGCTTAGAATGAAATGCACTGCCGTTAAAAAAAGGAGGCTTAGCAGCGGATTTTCGCATTTTTAGAGTTTTTTTATTTTTTTTTTTTTTTATTTTTTATCTTTTATTTTTTACTTTCGCATTTTCGCATTTTCGCATTTTCGCATTTTCGCATTTTCGCATTATTTTATTTTTCCATTTTCGCGTTGGCTGAACAAGACGCGTCTTTGTCGAGGGCAAAGTCTCGTGCTGTAAATGGATAACCGTTTCCACTACATGATCGAAAATAGTTGAGGTCTGGTTTACCTATTGTCATCCAATAATCAGCTTTTCCAAATATACCTTCTCAAAATATGGACAAAGTTGCCCCAGAATGCCTCTTGAACATTTTCAAGAACAACGACACTTCCACTCCACTCTATCTTCAAGCACATCAAGCTAAAATTTTAGCGGATGGTCAAAATAGAATTAGAATGATGGTCAACGACGGTAAGTGGTTTTTAAATGCAGTATTCAAACCAAATGATCTACAAGATCATGTCGAAAATTTTGAAAAATTTTGTATCATTTGTTCAGACAAATATTCCATTTCAAACGTCAATGGTAAATATTTCATCCTGTTTAATCGTTGTACGGTTGTTGATTCAGGTGAAAAATCTGATGCAAATTTTGAAAATTTGGATCAATATTTACAGAAAAATCCTAATATTAATGCTTTCCAAAAATCTTTAGATTCAATTTCTAATAATGAATCAATTAACTCAAATCCCTTGAAACAAATCCCACAGCCTGTTACAAATCAATCTAATTCTGTTCAAAAACCTGTTTTACCAGCTCCTTCACCTTCTAATATTAATAATAACAATACTTCTATTAAACCACCTCAAGAATTTGTTGGATTAACAACTATAGATCAAATTTCTCCTTACCTGGCTAGATGGTCAATCAAAGCCAGAGTTAGTTATAAGAGTGATATGAAAACTTGGAATAAAAATAATAGTGAAGGTAAACTTTTCAGTGTTCACTTAATGGATGAAACGAGTGAAATTAAAGCAACTGGTTTTAATTTAGCAGCTGATAAATTTTATGATTTATTGCAAGAAAATGGTGTTTATTATATTACGAAAACTCAAGTTCGTAGTGCAAAAAAGCAATTTTCAAACTTACCAAATGATAATGAATTGATTTTCGATAAGGATACTTTAATTGTACCTGCTAAAGATGATTCTGGTATTCCTCAGGTTCAATTTAGTTTCATCAAATTAAACGAAATTGAAAACTTAGAAAACAATACAATTGTTGATGTTTTGGGTATAATTAAGAATGTTGAAGAAAAACGTGAAATTGTCTCTAAGAACAATGGTAAACCTTATGATCGTAGAGATATTACAATTGTTGATCAATCACAAATTGCAATTAATGTTGGTTTATGGAATAAAATGGCTCGTGATTTTAGTTTAGACCCTGGAACACCTATTGCAATTAAGGGTTGTAAAGTGAATGATTTTAATGGTAAACAGTTATCTCTAACTCCATCGGCAATTATCTTACCAAATCCTGATATCCCTGATGCTTATAAATTAAAAGGCTGGTATGACAATGAAGGTTCAACTGAATCTTATAAAAATTTACGTTCAACAAATTCAACCTCTACTAGTTTAACTTCAAAAGAAAATATTCTACAGAGAATTACTATTGCTAATGCTCATGAATCAAAATTAGGTTTTAATGAAAAACCAGATTATTTGACAATCAAAGCTTCTGTTTCTTTTGTTAAACCTGATAACTTCAGTTATCCAGCTTGTTCTTCTGAAGGTTGTTCTAAAAAGGTTATACAACAAAGTGATGGTACTTGGCGTTGTGAACGTTGTTCAATTAATCACCCAGAACCTTTGCACAGATATATATTAACTGCAAGTGTAGTTGATGAAACTGGTCAAATGTGGTTAAATCTTTTCAATGAGCAAGGTGAATCTTTATTAGGTTGTGATGCTAAAACTTTATTAGAAATGAAAGAATCAGATGATGAATCTTTATTTAAAAATTATTTGTCTGAAAAGGTTTTGTTCAAAGAATTTATCTTTAGAGTTCGTGCTCGTTTAGATTCTTATCAAGGTGTCGATAGAGCCCGTTTCCAAGTCCTATCTATAGCTGAAGTTAATCCATCAACTGAATGTGATGCTTTAATAGATATTTTTGATAAACTTGAATTTTGAATTTTTCGTTATGCATCCTACAAATTCATATGATGTGGCATAATTTCTCTTTCTTTGCATTTTTAATACCTTTTTTTTATGTAAATTTATTTCACGATTATACACATTCGATAATCTTACATTCCGTAATCAACCATTCCGGTAATAGAAAACCAAAATTCTTGAATGATACGATTAGCAACACGTTGACCTCTTGTAACGATTAACTTCTTTATAAATGTATTGATTATCTTCTCATCAACCACATTTTGATTATTACCCATACTTTCATTGTTAATTCTAGTGAAAGATTCTAATATCCAGTGATTCAAATATTTACCATATTTGCTTGTCAAGGCACGAATGATATCACTATAAAACTCAACATTAGATCTAGATGTGTTCATAAAACCTTTCATAATTCCATATACTAACAAGTTACCAACATTTTCACTAACTAATATATTATTTAAAAAGTTGATGTCTTCAAGTTTACCCTTTCTCAAATAAATTAAATTGCACCACATTTTGCTAACGGATATAACAACAAATCTTTGTTGACAACTTTGATATAATTGTTTTATAGAAATTTCAATAATTTTCATTATACCATTGTTTTGAATTAGATCTGTTGGATAACGTGAAAAAATATTGGAAAATAATAAAAATACATGTTGTAAAATATCTGTATCATGCACTACCTTATCAAATTGTTTGAATAATATTTCATTGATAACTTCATTCATACGTAAATCTGTTATTCCCAATTCTAAATTGGTGCTTTTAGAAATATTCATTGATGTATGGTTACTTTGAACTAAAACTCCATATAACTCAATAACTTTAACCATTGGTGGATCGAGGGTTTTAGGCAAATTATTATTTTGACAATATTGACAACATTTAACAATATAATTGATGATTGATTCATATTCAACCACAAAAGGCGCAGGAAGCGGTTCTGTTAAACCTGATTTAAAGAATAAATAAATTTGTTCAGTCATGTTACTATCTAAATTCTTTAATTTTGGTAAATCTGATATAACTTCATTAGGAAATGAATATAAAAATATTAATTTCAAACATTTTTCATGAACTTGGTATTTATTAGTGTCCTTAAATTTCCAGTAATTATATGCTTCATGCATTCTATCTTCCTTATTTTCATAAAATTCTTCCCAATCTTCAGGTATTTGTAGACCTTTAGCTAAACCAACAAGACATGATAACATTGATAATAAAAAGTCGTCGATACTTTCTAAAATTTCGGGATTATTAACATTAAACTTGATTGAATTGTATGCATTTATTGATTCATTGAAAATCAATTCAATAAACTTCGATATCTTTTCAGCTTGTAAATCTAAATTTTCAACAGTTTGTAAAATACTTGCATAACTTCTAATAATTCTAGATCTTACGTTTATTTCAACATCAAATGTTCTAATAATCATAGAATTGGCTGCAAATTCAAAGTCATTCAATAAATCTACCAAATTACTTCTACATGTATCTGTTATTAATAAAATTGCTTTTGAACTTGATTCTTGATAACGTGAAATTTTCAAATATCCAAACAAAAATATTAAAACGTTTTTAACATATGGTAATCCAGTTGGATTTTGGTAAAACCAATTAATTTCTGATAAAAACTTGATTGTGTTTTTAACTAAATATTGATAAATTCTATTGTTCAAAGTATCATTGTTTGTTAAAGAGGTAATTACACTTAAAAAGTTTGATTCAAATAATGAAAGCAAATCGCCTTGCAAAAAATTATTATTTTCGTTTTCCCCTAACATACTCGAAATTAATGTTAATAGATATAAAGAAATATCTGCATTTTTGATTTCTTCATTTCCTATTTGCTTTGTTGAGTTAACTAAGGAGTTTGAAATGGAGGATGATAAATTATTAAATATTTCAATTCTTGCAATTGAAAATAAAGATTCAAATAGCTCCCCAATATCTCTTCTAAAATCTAAAAATTCATCTTCGATTTCTTCAAAATCATCAACTAATCGAGCCTTATTCCAATATATCGTTGATAATTTTAAAAAATAAGCTTTTGATTTCCTTTTAAAAATGGAGATTTTTGTTCCGTCATTATTTAGCATTGCAAATATTCTATCAGTATCATTAATGAAAGCTTCAGCAAATAAAACCCAAAATTCTAATAAATCTACTGAAAAAGTTTCTCCAATTATTGGATCAGCTGGCTGATTAGTTAAAAATAATAAATATTCAAATTTTTGATCATATGTTGGATCTATTATTTTTGAGGCTAGATTGATCATATCTGAGTCTAAAAACAATGCAATAAATCTACTTAGTTTTGAAAGATCGTCCATATCCATTGAATTTATAAAGTGTGTAGTCCATTCACTGAAAATTAAGCTATTTATTATTTTCTTATTACTTTGATTTAACAACGAGGGGCTAGTATCATAAATTTCAGCTATCAAACTAAGAGCATCAACATCATTATTAGAAGCTAATAAAGAGATTGCAATGTTGAAATAATCATTCAAATCTGATGTTGTATTAAAATCAAATTCTGATCGACTTACATACACCATCCAAGTTTGTAAACAATCTAACCACAAAGTTTTAATAGCTTCATCGTTTGAAATTATTTGAATTGAACTATTTAAGATATTTTTGGTTGTTTGATTTAACATTGATTCAATAATTACCCTGTTCTTTTCTGTGGTTAATTTTTCAGATTTATTTAATTCTTCAGCCACTATTTTGCATGACAACAATCCTATCTTTAAAATCATATTACTGTCTATATTTTTTTCATTGAGTTTTTTGAATAGGATATCTAATGGAGAATATAAAATCTTAACATAGATCTTACCAATATTTGATATTAATTTTTGAACTACCATTAAATCAAGATATCTACAACAAGCATCTACAACTTCATCAGCCATTAAATTGGCAATTTGAAAGTCTATATCATGATTGGTAATGTACACGGTATATGTTAAAGCCCCAAAAAACTGAACGGTTTGATCGGGATACTTCAATAACTCATGTGCTAAATTATTTGCATCTGGTTGTTTTTGAATGAGCTGCAATTGTTGTTGTACGGTGAGAATAAGATCTTTATTCTGGTTAGGAGCGTACAACGTGTGAATAAGGGTAATTATCTCGTCAATAGACATGGCTACTCTTTGATCAGCAAAGGGGGCGGACTTTTATCCCATCAAGGGCGGACGAATCAATTAAACTCCGTATGTCAGTCATGCTCCGCCATCAAAACTTGACAACGGGCGAGCGAAGGGTCGTATGTTGAACGCAGGTTTGTCAAGCCCGACCGGTGGAGGCAATATCTGTGGCTGGTTGCTGGGAGGGGTTTCGTTTTTCTCCCTCTGGTTTCTTTCTATTCTGTTTGGCACACACGATTGTTCTTTCTCTTCCTGACTGCCGATTGCTGTTTCTGTTGAAGTTGTTATTCTTTCTGCGTTTAAATAGGATAAAAAGTTTCTTTTTCGGTAAAGGGCTATACCATTTTATTTCAAAGCGTCAATTAAGTTATTCAATGTCGGTTAGACAAAATAATGCTGCAAATATGGCAAAGCCATCCATGTTTTCATTACTCTCTCAAAACGGTATAGCAGGCGCAACTACCATCAGACAAGCATCTCAAGGTCATAGATTTCCTTCATTAAATGCAGTTGGAAGTCGTTGTAATGACTGTACATGTTCCCCTGGTTTACTTTCTAGAAATAGACGTTCATCTATGTATTTGAGAAGAATGATGTCAACTTCTGCTGTCCCTGTACCAAGACATGGGAATCTTTCACCTTTAAGCACACCTTCATCACCAAGAAGAGGATTATCTTCTCGGGATATGACTGAAGAAACTTCAAATGAATGTAAAAATGTTCAAGATTTAAATACTAGTATACGTCTAGAAAAATTAAGAAGCCTAATGAAAGATTCTAATTTAGGTGTTTATATTGTCCCATCTGAAGATGCACATCAATCTGAATATACCTCATCTGTTGATCAACGTAGAGCTTTTATTTCAGGTTTTAGTGGTTCCGCTGGTGTTGCAATTATTACCAGAGAACTTACAAGTTTGAACGAAAATCCAGAAGGTTTAGCATTTTTAGCTACAGATGGAAGATATTTTACACAAGCAGCAAATGAATTGGATTTTAATTGGAGTTTATTAAAATTGGGTACACCGGGTACCCCTACTTGGGAACAATGTGCTATTGATCATGCTGCTTTATTATCATTAGATTCTGGTGATGTTGTTAATATAGGTATTGAGCCAAGATTAATTACCTACTCCGAAGTTAAACATATTAATAATTTAATTAATGAAAAATTAAAGGAAAACAGTAACTACAAAATTAAGTTAAAACCAATTAGAGATAATTTGATTGATAAAATTTGGAATGATTTTGAAGAAATTCCAGTTAGAGAGTTTAAACCGATCTTTAAACTTGAAGATAAATATACTGGTGAAACAACAAAAAATAAATTAGAAAGATTAAATAATAATTATATGAAAAAATATGGGAGTTCTACATTAATTCTAAATGCATTAGATGAAATTGCTTGGTTATTGAATTTAAGAGGTGATGACATTGAATATAATCCACTGTTTTATAGTTATTTGATTATTAATGGAATTGATAATTTGACTTTATACACTGATGCTCATGAAAGATTTGATGATAGTTTAAAGGAGTATTTAAGAGAAATTAATTGTGAAATAAAATTATACAATGATATTTGGTTTGATATTAGAAAAATGGCCACTGAATTAAATTCTTCAAATAAAAAGTTATTATTAACTGAAGAAGCAACATGGAAAATGGTTAATTGCATAATTGCTAAAAACTTTTTGGAAATTGAATCTCCTATCAAATTAATGAAAGAAATTAAGAATGAAGTTGAATTGAGGGGGCAAATTCAAGCACAAATTGATGATGGTTATGCATTAATTAAATATTTTTCTTGGTTAGAAAAGGAATTAATTGAAAAATGTTCATTTATATCTGAATATGATGCAGCAATGGAATTATTAAAAATTAGATCTAAATTAAACAATTTTAAAGGATTATCATTTGAAACTATTTCATCAACAGGCGCAAATGCTGCTATTATTCATTATTCACCACCTATTGAAGGGTCTAGTTTAATTAATCCGAATAAGATTTATCTTTGTGATTCGGGAAGTCAATTTTTTAATGGTACAACAGATACTACACGTACTTTACATTTCTCAGAACCAACAAAGGAAGAAATTGAAAATTATACATTAGTTTTGAAGGGTCACATTGCAATTGCTAGATTAATAATACCAAAAGATAGAGTTACAGGATATCAAATTGATTGTATTGCAAGACAATTTTTGTGGAATAAAGGATTAGATTATCTGCACGGTACGGGACATGGAGTTGATTCATTTGGACCGGTTCATAGTGCAGGTATCGGCATTGGATTTAGACCGTATTGTAATAAAAATACATTAAAGGAAGGTCATTTAATTAGTAATGAACCAGGATATTATAAACCCGATGAGTATGGTATTAGGATTGAAAATCTGGTTTACTTAAAAGAAGTTGAAGGTAAAGAAGGATGGTTGAAATTTGTTACAACTACAAAGGTTCCATATTGTAAGAAACTTATCGATGTTAATTTGTTAAGTAATGACGAAAGGCAATGGATTAATGATTATCATCGAAGTATATGGGAATTGTACGAACATAAATTTGAGAAAAAAAGTTGGGAATGGAGTTGGTTAAAAAGGGAAACCTCACATTTTTAAATATGAATTTTTTTTAGCTGATCTGTAATTACTTAGTTTATAAAAGAATGTAGTTTCATCATAATACATGACATGAATATAATTCAACTAAATTATTCAAATATAGAATTCGATATTGATAAAAACTTAAAGATTTAGAAAAGATGCTATAGTACGAATAAATGTATGAATGTTATATAAATTAAAAAAAAATCAGATTGGTGAACCAGATTTAAAAACCAGATTTAAACCATAAAAGATTCACCACAACCACAAGTCCCTTTTGAATTTGGATTCTTGAAAACAAACTTACTACTTAATTTATTATCAACCCAATCCATTTCGGAACCTATTATACTGAATAATGCTTTCGAATCAATAACCACCTTTATATTATCTTGTTCAACAATTTCATCAAATTTATCAGGTTTATCAACATATTCTAAATGATATGTTAAACCTGAACAACCCCTATTACGAACGGAAATTCTAATAAGTTTTGGATCTGGACCATCATTTAAAGCACGTAAATGAGATTTTGCATTTTCGGTTAATGTTATTGGAGCCTTTAAAGGTTTAAGTGTTCTTCTCTTCCTACGTTTCGGCTTTTCAGGTTGTGTTGGTTGTTCTAATTTTTGATCTTCTAATTGATTCTTTTGATCTTTTGAACCAATTACGTGTCTTGACCATCTTTTGGTTGCAGTAGAATTATTTGGGGTATTGGAGTTGGCAATTGCATTAGAGTTGTTAGTGGAAGTTGTAGCAGATGTATTTGATAATGAAAAGGTAGAAAGATTGTCTGAAGAAACTGAATTGGATTCTGATCCTAAATTCATTGCTGGTAATTTTGCCGCTGAAGATGTATTCAGAAGACGATAGTTAGACAAAGAAGGTCTGAGTATAGTTCTCGAAGAAATCAAACGGCCGAACATTTTTTAAATATTTGTGGATGTATATAGGTATTTGTTTGTGAATATATGTATGTAATTGTGTAATGCAAGGATGAACAGAAATGAGATATAGAAGGAAAAAGGAGGTGTAGAAAGATAATAAAATGAACAGGAGGCAAAGAAAAAAGAAAACACATTACCCCAGAGCATTCCAGATTAGTCTTATTATTAACAATAATTTTGCGGGCCAGGGTCATTCGGGAGGGGCAGGCGGTCAACCGGAAACCCGTACACCGCGTAAGGGGAATTCATTGCACGCGGATTGGCTGCGAGTGCAGACCGAGTTCGGGAAAGGGTTTCTGGTTTTGGACGCGGCGAGTGACGCAGCAGAGGGCGCAGCGTGTGGCGCAGCGTGCGTGGTGCGTCGATCGACGCGCGTGTGGCGCAGCGCTTCAGTTTTTTGTGCGGGGAGAGTGCGGGGAGAGTGCGGAGAAGTTTCCCCACAAATATTTCCCCTTTGGGTTACTCCGAAAAGAGGACAGGCATGTGTGACTGGACAACGGACAGTGCCCTCACATAAATGATCATATACGCCACCTGGGGGGAGGGGGGTTTATACGCAGAAGCTGACACGATGGTCAGTGTTTGGCCTTATCGTTGCATGCTTTTAATCCTTGTTGTTTCCTCCTGGTCGTTCCTGATAAACTTTCATCTCAAGGCTGTTCATTTGTGATTTTTCTCAACACTTAACGATCATAATGAACACACAATCGTTAATAAACCTTCTCAAATCCAAGTCCAATAGAATTCGTTTTCTAATAATCAACGAAATAAAAACGGAGCAAAAAATTTGGAAAAAATACCTGCAATTGATACAATTTTTGAATATCAATCCACATGCAAAACCTGTTTGGTTATTCTTTTTAACCTTGATTTTTGCTATTGGTTCTTTATCTTCTTATCAAATTATTAAATTACTTCAACTCTTAAAACCAAAATCAAAATTATTTCTTCAAAAACATCCTAATCTGTCAAACTCTTTCCTCAATTTGAAAAATACTTTTTCAATATCTTCCTTTTCTTCTTCAAATGATTCAAATGATAGAATAATAAATGTTCCCTATAAAAATAGAATAATTGAAGTTAAATTGAAACTTCCAAATGCTGATAAATATGAACGTGATAAATTAATATTAAGAAAATTTATGAAAGAAGATGAAGCTGTGAAAAACTCTCTTGTATCTTCCCCAAATTCAAATAATCAACCAATTGTTAAATTTCAGTTTTTTGAAAAAATTTCAATCATTTGGAATTTAATTTTGATACCAAAATTCTTTCATAAAAACTCATACCTTTTAATTTCACAAATTGGATTTTTAATTGCAAGAACTTGGTTAACTTTATTAGTTACTAAACTAGATGGACAAATTACAAAAGATTTAATGAGCTTTAATTTGAAATATTTTTTGAGAGATATGGTTTATTGGTTTTTATTTGCTGTTCCTGCTTCTTATATTAATGCAGGTATTAAATATTTAACTAAAGTATTATCTTTGAATTTTAGAACCAGCCTTGTTAGGTATTGTCATGATTTATATATGGATCCAAAATTAGTTTATTATAAATTACAATATAATAACAACTCATTTGATGAGTATAAATTAAATTATGAAACTTTTAATCAATACATAACAGAGGATATTAAAAGATTTTGTGATTCTTTAACAACACTCTTTACAGATGTTGGAAAACCTTCAATAGATTTGATTTTTTTTGCTATTTATTTAAGAGACAACATTGGTAATTTAGGTATCTTGGGTATCTTGTTAAATTATTTTGTTACGGGATTAATATTAAGAAATTATTCACCAAATTTCAGTAAAATTTGGAAAGTTAGAAGTTTCTTAGAAAGTATTTATTATAACTATAACTTGAATTTAATAAATAATTGTGAAGAAATTTCGTTCTATAAAGGAATTGGTTTTGAAAGATTAAAAGTTGAAGAAATATTTAATAGATTAATGAATCATTTGAAGTTTGAAATTAATTTAAGATTTAAATATCAATTACTTGAAGATTATATTTTAAAATCAATCTGGCCAGCTTTTGGTTATTTTTTTGCAAGTTTACCGATCTTATTTGATAACACATCTTCAACATCTTTAGCTTCATCAAATATAAAATCTTTTACCGTTAACAAAAGATTGATTTTAAGTATGGCAGATGCGGGTTCAAGATTAATGTATTCAATTAAAGATATTTCCAAATTGAATGGGCTAACTGATAGAATATTTACATTATTGGTTAATTTACACCAAGTTCATGATGCTAATTTCATGTACGGTTATATAGATTCAAATAAATTTAAACCTACAGGCGGTTTTGGTTCAACTTACAATATTTCCTCATTTGCTTCGAGATCAAAATTAAGAGGTTTTCCTGGAAATGGTAATAACAATAACAATAACAATACTATTATGGGTAATTTTGAAAATGGTACAATTCAAAAGAATTTCCCAGGTTTGAGATTTGAACATATTAATATAATTCCACCTTCAATTAAAGGTCCATTTGCAAAACCAATTTTAAAGAACTTAAATTTCAAAATTTTACAAGGTGAAAATTTAATAATTCATGGTAAAAATGGTTGTGGTAAAACTTCAATAATTAGAATAATTTCTGAGTTGTGGCCTTTATTTAATAATGGCCTATTAAGTAAACCTTCAAACTCGGATATTTTTTATGTTAGTCAAAAACAATATTTTGTAAATGGTTCTTTAAGAGATCAAGTTATTTATCCATTAAGTTGGAAATCTTGTATTAATAGAGGTGATGATGATTTTAAGATTAAATCAGTTTTAAAAGATGTTGGATTAGATTATCTAGTTGAAAGGTTTGGGTTAAATTATAATCCCCATGGTAAAGGTTCTAAGATTGATGAAATTAATATTAATGATAAAACAATAGATATAATTGATAGTTATGTTGGTGGTAGTGTCGATGGTAAAGTTAATTGGGAAAATTTATTAAGTGGAGGTGAAAGACAAAAATTAATCTTTGCTAGAATTTTATTTCATAACAAAAAATTGGTTGTTTTAGATGAACCTACAAGTGCAATTAGTTATGATTTTGAAGATATTTTATTTGATATGTTGAAGAAACGTGGTTTTACATTAATTACAATCAGTAATAGAGAAAGTTTAATTAAATATCATGACTATATATTGAGATTGGATAAAAATGAATCAATAGATTCAAATGATCCAAATCAAAGTGATGGTATATTTTCTAAAATTGATGAAGACTATTTACGTAAATTTGAAACATTGGATGGAGAGATTGAATATTTACAAAATGAAATGAATAAAATCATTGAAATGAAGAAAAGAAAAATGGAATTAATTGATATGTTAGAAGGTTATGAATAATCTTGCTCGTATAATGGGAAAAAAGGTAATATTTTGTTTTGGTATAATTTCCAAGCATCAATAAATTCAAGGTCATCCATTTTAATTAATGAATCTAAAATTTCATTTTTCATGTTATACATAAATGAAACCTCATTATGCTTATTCCATGGATCTCTCTTTAGTTTTTTATCGTTCAGTGGAGAATTCTTGGAACCAAATGGATTTTCTTTAAACAAATCGAGTGCTTTTAATTTTTCATTTTTATTTAAAGAGTTCCAAAAGTTAGTTTTATAGCTTTCATAATCTGAATCAATCATATCAGCGGATTTAGGAGGTAAGAATGGGCCTGCACCAATGTACTTGACATGATTCGTATTAGGTAATTTCCCATTATTTTCTTCATGATTTGTGTTTGGTAATGTATAATAACCCAATGTTACTAAATGAGATGATAAAAATCTTTCACGTTTAAAACCGAATCCTACAATCGTTATTTTTTGAGGAAATCTATGATATCTTTTAACAAAAGTACATATACTGTAGAGAACATTTTCATAAGAATCCCTTGCATATTCTTCTAATAAAATATTTGTATTAAGTCTAAAATATGGATTTCTTAAAAATCCAACAGATTTGGCTAATTCTAAATAACTTGCTGATTCACTTTTTTCAATATCAGATTTTGTATAACCACCTGATATAACTAAAGCAGAATCTCTGATATTTTCATGTAATTCAAGTAATGATAATTCTAAATGTTTAAAAAATGAAATATGATCACTAGACTCTAACTGAAATGATTCCATAATCCAATTATTTCCATCTTTTCCGATTGCAAATCTATCGCTGTTTGGATAATCTTTAATTTCAGGATTTAGTTCAGGTGCAAAAATTGAATGACATGGTAAAATGATCAAATTTTGAATTGTGGGATAATCATTTATAAATTCTTCATTAACTTCATTTTTAATTGAATCACTCATTATTTTGGTGGACTTTAATGAATTAGTAGAAGTGTTGGGATCCCTTAATTCTTCATCAAAAATCTTATCATCTGATAATCCAAAAAATGCAAAAGAAACGATAGAAATTGCAAGTAGTGAAAATAATTGAACACGATAGCGTATTAGTTTGTTTATTGTTGCTGGACTTATCATTCTATGTAACGTATTTTGATTGATCAAAACGTTGTGACTATGTACCTTAAAGTTTAATATATGTCACTAACAGTATTGTTTGCTAATAACCTTCAAAGTGATATTTTTAGTAGTTAGAAAGGTTTATGGTCTGACTACAATAGTTCTACTTTTAATGCGCATTGATATATCATAAAGAAATATTTGGAAAAAAAAATACACTATTTTCATTAAAATTACGTGAAAATAGTTAATCGGTTAGTCTGAACAGTTCTATGCTTTATACATATTAAGAAGAGTAATTCTTTTTCTGAAACTCAGTTACTGAGAAAATAGGGACACGTATGCTATAGCACTAACAATGTCCAAATTTTGAATATATTCAAGATTCAATTTTTTCTGGTGCACAGGGTTTCCATTTTAGGAAATGCTAAGTATTCCAGTTAATTTTTTTTTCGATTTCTTTTTTCTGAAAATTTTTTCTTTGCTTGCATTTTGATAAAGGGTTTTTGTATTCAAAAGCTTTGGTTTTCTACCAATTTGGTAATCTACAACTTCTTAATAATAATAAAATGAGTGCTATTGGTAGACCGCAAAATTCTGCTCAAAAATCGAAAAAAGGTAGACGTTCTTGGAGAAAAAATGTTGATATTTCTGATTTAGAATCTAAATTACAAGAACAAAGAGAAGAAATCATTCAACATGGTAAGTTGTTAGCAGAAGTTGAAAGTGAGGACTTGTTTATTATCGATGAAGATGCAGATGAAGAAATCGAACAGAAATTAAAGAGAGACAATGTTAAAAAATTAAAATCTTCTGAAATTCTAGAAAATAAATCTAAAGTTCCTGCTTTATTATCTAAAGTTGGAAAGAATCATAAAAAGAGTAATAAGATTCAAGGTGTTACGAAAAAGGAAATGGTTCATTTACTTAAATTAGCAGGTAAAGTTAAGGGATATGATAAAACTGAGGAAAGATTAGCTAAAGAAGGTATTATTAATTCTAAAGCATATGATGTTTGGGGTACAAAACTTGAAGATGAAGTCGAATTTAGCGAATTACCAAATGCGTTAAAGGAAAATAGTTCCATTTCATTTACCAAAGCGACAGTTCTGCCGAAAACAATTAAAGAAGCACCAATTCAGATTAGGAAACAAGAAATTGTACCACATGCAGGTAAATCATATAATCCATCTTTTGATAATTGGAAAGGACTGATTGAACAAGAATTTTTTAAGGAAGAAACTAAGGAAAATCAAAGATTAGAATTAGAAGAATATAGGGATAGAATTCAATTTTTAATAGCTAACTATGAAGATAATGAAGTTGAAGAAGCGGAAGAGGATGTTGAAGAAGCGGCAGAAGCAGCAATTGAAGTTACTGAATCTATTACTGAAATAAAACTATCAATAAATCCCGCTACCGAAGTTAACATAAAAACCAAAACTCAAAGAAATAAAGAACAACGTTATAAAGAAAGACAAAGATTAGAATCTCAATTAAAGGAAATCAAACTTCGAATTAAAGAACTTGAGAAATTACCAAGTATTTTGGAGCAAGTTGATGATAAAGAAAAGAAGACAGCAGAGAAAATTGACCAAGAGAGTAAAGATGATAGAATGCTTAGAAAAGGTAAAAAGAAATTAGGTTCAAGATTTGAGGTAATTGAGGGTCCAATTGAAGTTAAATTAAGTAACGAATTAAGTGACTCTCTTAGAAAACTTAAGCCTGAAGGTAACTTACTTTATGACCAAATGAAAAATTTACAATCTAAGGGTATGATTGAAACTAGAAGAATTAACAAAGGTAAGAAAGGTAAGAAGAAAGTTTCTGAAAAATGGTCTTACAAAGATTTTAAATGAATCTATTTGTAGTTTTATATTCCGACATATTTTTTTCTATATACATATCATAATTTATACATAATCTCGATTTCATAACTAGAATGATTCTTCTATAAATGTAATAGTTAATTTAACCGTGGTAATTAAATCTTCTAATGACCACTCACCAGAAATGCTAACATAAGTTGGAGCACAATACTTCTTACAAATCAAAGCACCTATTTTTTTAGTCATATCAACTAATATTTCTTCGCTGTTGTTTAATAATGTCTGGTATGTTTTCCCTGAACGCTTATCTAAAATGGTATACACGTAACATCCGAAAGGTGTATTAGTTCCACTTTTACTTAAATGTATAGTCATGGGTGTTTTATTTATGCAATCATTTTTTGGTCTTGTAAGTGGTAAGGTTGCTGCAATTTGAAATTCATCACCAAACGGTGGAGAAATTTTAGTTGTTAAAGTTTGTGTGCTTATAACTGATTCGTTCATTGTCTTGTTGAAAGGCCAAAATAGTCAGGTTAATCAAATTAATGATAAAAGATAAAAAAAACATGATAAATTATTTTGCTGACGTGATTTCGGCATTTGAGCGAAACTGTTTGATCCTGACTATGCAACTTGTTACCACTTGAAAATGTACAACAAAGATTATAAAATCATAGTTAATAGCATTATAATATGAGGAAAAACTTAACCAAGCATTTCTTCAAATCTAATGAACATGTAAGGCCCGCCCAATTGTTTGTTCTAATCTGATAAATCATACATTAAGCGTTCTTTTCAGCTAAGTTTGCAGTTTCACACGTTCACCTTTTGTTATTTGTTAAATTCAAAACAAAAATAATTTACCAAAGAATTGTGAGCCAAAAACAGACTGTAAATCTGGAAAAAGCTGGTTTTCTGTCTTCATAAAAATATTTTGCAAGGTGAATCAGATTTCAAAAATCTTCAACTTTCACTATTTTTCATATTTCCAGGTTTATTGTTGCAAAGTATAATTTTGCGAACAATTAAACAATATTTAGGGCCCAACCATTCCGTCAATCCTGAATAACAATGCGATATAGAGTCCTATCACGGGCTTGTTAACTCCAAACTTCTTTCCAGGTTTGGTTAATGACTCTTTATTTCCAGAAATACAACACAGCAGGTGTCGCACCCACCGCTTTAATAGTTTATAAAGCGCCTGATTAAGCCGCTACGAAAGAGCAAGGTGATCGGCCCTTGTGTGTTTTTAATACTATGTTCATAGAAGAAATATATTAATTCTTGTTCTTCAGTAAAGAAAACCACCTACTAGAAGGAGGATAGAGGTATCCGATGATAGGCCCAGTTCCCAGCTTTCAGCTACGTCGGATAGTATGCCGCATGCGGAACCCCCTCGTCGTAATACCTTCCTAGTCTGGTAATAGGGGAAATCCTGACAGCGTTTGGGCCGCACAAGAAATGGAAAAATGAGAAAACAATTTTAAAGATTCCAACAGGCTCAGGGTTCTTCAGCTCGATTTATATAGCCACATGCTACCACACATCAGAGCCATAATCTTCTGGTCTGAATGAACCTTGCCTTCTTTGTTATTTTCTTTTAATTGGCTCTTTCAACTGTTTTTAAGGCCTATTTCAGTTCACAAAAAGCTACCTTATACTGTTCCTTACATGTCTCTCCTTCTCGTAGACTCATACGACTCTTTCACTTACAATTTAAGGGACCTTGTGCTCAGAGCCACAAATGCGAATGTTATTACAATTCATAATGATTCTTACAATTTAGAAAACGAGTCTGAAAAATCAGAGTTGAATTCTCTGTTAGAATCTGTTGATGCTATAGTTATTGGACCTGGTCCTGGGTCACCAACAAATCCTTCTGATGTAGGTTTTATCCCATATATTTATAAAACATTCACAGAAAAACCAATCCTTGGAATTTGCTTGGGCTTTCAAATACTGTGTCTAGTCAATGATTGTAATGTTGATTATTTAAAAGAGCCAATTCATGGTCAAGTCCATTCAATTGATATTATTGATAACTCTACAATATACAAAAACTTACCAACAAAAATTGATTCTGTGAGGTATCATTCGATTTTTGTTAATCATATCAATTCATCAGATTTGATAAAGCCTTTAGCTTATTATACTGCTGAAAATTCTGATAGGTATTTAATGGCTGCACAACATATTAATTATCCTCATTTTGGAGTTCAGTACCACCCAGAATCAATTTGTTCAAACTCAGGTTTTGAAATGGTTAAAAATTTTTGGAATATTGTAGATAAAAAATCGAAATCTTCTGATGAAGAAATTTCTCACGATAAACATTTAGTCACCTCAACTCCTTTAATCTCCAAGTTTAATTCGTCTGTTGAATTTAATTACCAACATGAAGATATAACTTCTTTAATTAAAAAAGAATTTGATATCTTGGATATTTGTGATACTCTTCATTCCAATAATCAAGATACAATGTTATTAAACTCTGCATCTGCTCCTGGTGAATGGTCTATTATTGGTTTACCAATCAGTAACGTTTCTGATGTTATAACTCACTCAACTGAAAATCCCAATAATATTGATTTATCCAAATGGAATTCTGAAACAGTTTCAACAATTGAAACTAATGATATTTTTAAATTTTTATCTGATTTCATGTCTAATCGTTATTTCAATCCGATACTAACAAATAATGAATTAAAATCATGTCCATTTATTGGTGGTTTAATTGGCTATATTTCATATGAAGAAGGAAGTTTTGTTGACATCAATAAGCTAGAAAAGCGTACAAAATCAAATATTGATGACACGAAATTGTGTTTTATTGAAAGATTCATTGCTGTTTCACCACAAAATAATATTTATACAGTAACAATTAAACCAGATGATAGTGAATTTTTAGAAACAATAAAACAAAAACTATCTTTTTCACAACCATCAAATGGTTTGAAATCAATTGATTCATTATCTAAAGAAACGAAATTAACTTTTCCTGATAAAGATTTATACTTCAAAACATTTGATAAATGTCAAAAGTACCTTCACTCAGGTGATTCGTATGAATTATGTTTAACATACAACACCATTGTTCATATTCCAGATACTTACAATTCTTGGAATATTTATAAAGCTTTAGTGAAAAAGAACCCATCTCCTTACTCTGCCTACTTAAATTTTCAGTCATCAACGCTTTTATCAACATCTCCCGAAAGATTTATTTCTTGGACTCCTGAATTCTGTCAAATGCGTCCAATTAAAGGTACTTTAAAAAAACATGCAAGTATAAATTATGAAAAAGCATGTAAACTTTTGAAAATTCCCAAAGAATTAGGTGAAAACTTAATGATCGTTGATTTGATTAGAGATAACTTATTGTTTTTATTAGATGAAATTGAAGTTACTAAACTCATGTCTGTTGAAGAATATGAAACAATTTACCAATTAGTTTCCGTTATTGAAGGTAAATTTACGAACAAATTTAAAGGAATTGACATTTTGAAAAATTCATTACCACCAGGTTCAATGACTGGTGCTCCTAAGAAAAGATCCGTTGAAATATTACAACAGCTTGAAAACCAACAGCGCCGTGGTCTATATTCTGGTATATGTGGTTACTGGTCTGTTAATGATAATGCCGACTGGAGTGTTATTATTAGATCACTATTCCGTTATGCAGATGATTTAAATAATATTGAAGGTTATGATACTTATCGATGTGGTGCAGGAGGTGCACTTACAGTTTTAAGTACCGCCCAAGGTGAATGGGATGAAATGCTTGTTAAGTTGGATAGCGTTCTTCAACTATTCAAATAGATTAAACTGTATATAATATAGATATAGAATGAAATGAATTGCATAATTACACAGACTAATTTTCAAGTTGTTGTCTTCTACGCTTTTCTAAAGTTCCACTGGCAATTTTTGACCAAGTTCTTTTACCGAAAGAAGCACCTTCTTTATTATTCTCTCCCTCTAATTCAGTACCCCACCCACCACCACCTGGTGTCATAATAACAATTCTATCACCAGCTGAAACATCAACACTAGACCTACCACCAAGGTTATAAATTCTTTCTTCTTTAGTACCATCTTGTTTTATATAGTTTCTTATCCAAAGATTTACACCTCTTGCACCATCCTCACCACCATGTATACCATGTGGAGCAACTACTCTTCGTTCAGATAAAATGGACGCAGTAACAGGGATTCTAAATTCAACGTCCCTAATAACACCATCACCACCATTTCTAGAACCTCTACCACCAGATTCCTTTCTAATTGAAAATTCTCTTAAAATAATTGGATATCTTCTTTCAAATATTTCGACATCTGTAATTCTCGTATTTGTCATATTAGTGTGAACACCTGAAACACCATCCCATTTAGCAGATGCACCATGACCACCTGCTATTGTTTCATAATATCCAAAACCTTGAACATACTTACCATCAGGTCCATTACCACCACTACCAAATGTAAAATTATTACAACAACCTTGGGAATCTGCCATGACATCAAAAGTTTTGAGAATTGTATCCGTAATTCTTTGTGATGTACAAACATTACCACCAACAACAGCACTTCCATCTTCTGGAGATAATAATGAAGATTTTGGAATTTTAACTTGAATCGGCCTCAAACATCCTTGATTTAATGGAATATCATCATCAACTAAACATCTTAGACAATAAATAATTGCAGAATAAGTAATTGCTGTCGGTGCATTAAAATTATTGTAAGTTTGAGATGAGGTACCTTCAAAATCAAATACAACCTTATTAGTTTCAGTGTCTCTATAAACAGAAAGGCAGATTTGTGATCCATCATCCATAAAATCAACACATTTTAATTCTTTATTTTTATTCTTTTCAAGTAAATCATCAATCATTTTAGTAACAGTTTCTGCTGCATTATCTTGAATTGCCTTCATGTATGCATTAATTGTAGATAATCCAAATTCTTTCACTAATAATGCAATTAATTGAATACCTTTTTGATTGGCTGCAATTTGTGCCTTCAAATCAGACAAATTATCAGACAATCTTCTAGTACCTGAACAACCTGGAAATTTTGATGGTTCATTTAATAATTTATCAATAATTTTTTCTTCTTGAAATTTACCATCTTTAACTAAAAATTCAGAATAAATTGCAGCACCTTCTTGCCATAATTCTTTAGAATTGGGCGGCATTGACCCAGGCAATAAACCACCAATATCTGCATGATGGGCACGTGATGCAACATAAAAAATAATTTTGTCACCATCAAAAGCAGGTGTAATAACAGTTATGTCAGGTAAATGTGTACCACCAGCGGACGGGTGGTTGGAAACTAAAATATCGCCTGGATGTAATTTCCCTTCCCACAATTTAGCCTGAGTGGAAATACACGCTGACATTGAGCCTAAATGAACAGGTAAATGTGGAGCGTTAGCCACTAAGTTACCCTTAGCATCAAATAATGCGCATGAAAAATCTAATCTTTCTTTAACATTAACAGAAACTGATGTTTTTTGTAGAGAAGTACCCATTTGTTCAGCAATATCCATAAATCTATTTGCGAAAATTGATAATAAAACAGGTTCAATTTTAATTTCATTAGGCGTCTTTCCATCAACTATTTTTTCTTGTATTTCAACACCTTTATTATTTTCATCTAAAATTTGAATAAATAAGTGTGTATCTAAAACGGTAACAAGAGATCCTGGTGGAATAACATTAGTTTGTGTACCATCTGCAATAATCGCTGGACCCTTAACAAAAGTTCCAACTTTCATCTCTTCTAAACGAAAAATTTCAGTAGGTAAGGCTTTCAATTCATTATCAACTTTCCAATAAACTTTTTTGATGAATTTTAATCTTTTTGGATCAGGCTCAACTAAGCCTTTAGTCTCATGAAGTTTTGAAAGTTGATCATCCACAGGTTCATCATATCTTTCTTTAACCTTACCACTTGCCCTAACACGGATATCATCAACTAAAACCGATTTATTATCGAACAAAAATCCAAACTCTCTCAAGTGCATCGCTTGAAAAGTTTTCAAAAATCCCTCTTTTTCTCTTGGCACCATAATACCAGATTCAGTACCTTGATATCTTAAATTTAAATATTCTTCAAATATAACACTATTTTTATCAAATCCCTGTTTGTCTAATTTTGTAAAAGTTTGCTGTTTTAGTGATTCTAATCTTTTATTTAAAGAGTCCAAATTATCATCACTAAATTCCATGGTACATGGTTGTTGTGCTTCTTCAACAACATCAGCAAGTGCCATTCCGTATGCAGATAAAACAGATGAGTATCTATGGATTAATACTTCTTTGATGCCTAAAATGGATGCCACTTGAATAGCACACTGACCACCTGCACCACCAAAGGAAACTAACCTATGTGATGAAATTATATGGCCTTTAGCTTCAGTTAATTGTCTAATTGGTCTAGCCATACTTTCAGAGGCAACTTCCAGAAAGCCATAAGCTATTTCTTCAGATGATTTATCATTTAAGTTCTCATGAGCTGAGTTAATTTGGTCTGTTAAAATTTTAAATTTTTCTTTAGTTATATCAAGGTCTAATGTTTCATTTTCATTTTTACCGAACATCTTAGGAAAATATTCAGGAACTAATCTACCTAATAAAAGATTTGCATCGGTAACAGTCAATGGTCCACCTTTCCTATAACATGCAGGACCCGGATGAGATGAAGCACTTTCTGGGCCAACTTGCATCAATCCATTTTTAAAAGAGAGTATAGACCCACCACCAGCTGCAATTGTGTTAATATCTAATTGTGGAGATTGAATCGTAATACCGGCAGTTGTTGTTTCAAAAACATGATCAAATTTACCATCACCAAATCTAGAAACATCAGTTGAGGTACCACCCATATCAAAACCAATTAAAGGAATTGGATTTTTAGAATTAAAGCATGTTCGTGAATAACCAACGACACCTCCCGCAGGACCAGATAAAATGGCTCTTAAACCTGAAAATCTAGATGCATCAACTAAACCACCATCACTTTGCATAAATTGACAGCTTACACCCTTCGCATTGACATTATCAATATGTTTCAAACCATATTTCAAACCCGCTTGAAAATTTTGTAGATAATTTTTGATCTCAGGAGTTAAATAAGCATCTGCAACACTTGAATTTGAACGGTTGACATATTTGATCATTGGGCTTAAAGAACTTGATAATGAAACATTTGTAAATCCAATTTTAGTGGCAATTTCTCCAACTATTTTTTCATGATCAGCATATGTGTAAGAGTGTAATAAACAAATAGCGATTGATCTGATACCTTGATCATACAATAGTCGCAACATTGAGTTTACTTCTTCAACGTTAACACGTTTTAAAATTCTAACAACTTCACCGGAAATCCCCTTGACAAGATCAACACCATTCGAATTTGAAATAGACTTCAATGGGTCTTCAACATAATCTTCTAAAGTAACTCTTTCATCAATTTCCACAACGGTTTCATACAATTTATCATGTTTCGTAATAGACAAATCGAAAATATCAGGTCTACTTTGATTACCAATAACTAAAACATCTTTAAATCCTTTAGTTGTAACTAATGCACATCTTGAACCTTTTCTCTCTAATAAGGCGTTTGTCGCAACGGTTGTACCCAATCTTAAAGATTCAATTGATGAAGTATCGATTGGTTGACCACGAGGTATTTTTCGTTTAGTAAAATGTTCCAATAATCTACGGATACCTTCTAAATTGGAATCACTGTAATTAAAGGGATCAACAGATAAAAGTTTAATGACAAAGTCGTCTTTTGGATCACCGGAACCACTATTTCCGATACAATCAGTAAACGTTCCACCTCTCTAAATCTTTAATGTTAGTAATTCTCTTACATATAAGATGATTTAACCGTAATTTATACTTACATCAATTGCAATAGTAATTTTCCCCATTGGTGTTATTAATAGTATTTATTATCGTTCCTAAAGAACGAACGCAAAAGGCATACTAACACTGAGAATTATCTGCAACCCAGATCGCTTCCTCTCACTGCATAAAGTTTTTTTCCTGATCTGAGTAAGTCAGTACCAGATTTTGTTATCAGTCTATTAAGATTTTATATTATTATACAGTAGATACACAGCTATCAAATAATCAGTTGGATTATTGTTTATGAACTCGTCCCACCACCGGCTTTGCTCTTTCAGGAACGTAAGGAACAGCACCAGGCCTGCTATGATTACGACGGTTTTCTTCACGACGTTTAATACTTTGAATTTCTTCTGCTTTAATTTCGGATGATTTTTTGATTGTACCAGGTAAATGTCTATGTCTTGCGATTCTTCTAATTTCAGGCATATCAGCATATCTTTCTTTAAGTTTTTCATCGTATTCTTCCTTAGAACGCTTACGAGCAGATTTAGGACCAGATCTCTCATTTGCCTTTGATCTCCAAATTCTAATATTACCATCATCAGAACCAGAAAAAATATACTTTGAGTCTGTTGAAAATTTAGTTATAAATATACGCTGCATTCTCTTGGTATGATAGACATCTCTTGAATGACCTTTATCTGTTGGGAAAATTCTTAAAGTTTTATCATAAGAACCAGTAACTAGTTCTTTACCCGTTGGAGAAAAGTCAATATCCATAACTGCATTAACATGTCCCTTGAAAACATTTAATGATTTATCCATATATCTCATATCCCATAAGTAAGAGTTTTGATCTTCATTTGCAGTTGCAAAAATATAAGCTTCCATTGGATTCCAACAAATTGCATTATTTCTCATTGAAGTTTTAATTTTTTGAGTTGGGGAATTTGTTCTAATATCATATAGAATTAAAGAATTATCTGAACCTGTACTTGCAAAAACAGATGTTTCTGTTTTATTGAATTTAACAGCAGTTATATTATCTGCGCCCCAAGATAAATTTGAAATTGGTTTATTTCTATTTATGTCCCATAAATTAATATTTGCACCCGCCGTAATGAATAAATCGTCAGTTTGATGATGATCGAGGGACATCAAAGAAAAATCCGCTAAGAAAGTTTTTAATAAACCTGTTGTACTTGTAGCATTTGGGTTGACAGTAGGATCATAATTATAATTTTGATTATAATCTGAATCATTTGAAATCTCCCATAATTTAATAGTTTTATCGACACCACAGGAAAGTATTGATTTTTGATTTGGGGTAACAACTAAACCAGAACACATTCCATAATGTGCTTTATAAGAATAAGTTTGTTCTCTTGAAGTAACATCCCAATATTTAATGATACCATCACCTGAAGCAGTTGCGACTTTATTAACAGAAGAAAAATTCTTAGCTAAAGCATAAACCCCATCTCTATGGCCATCACCTAAAGTGCCAACAAAAGGTTGTGCAAAGACTCTTTCTAATTTTGTTGCATTAAGTGCTCTGGTATATTCACGAGCTCTTTCAAAAGGGTGCAATTCTGGATTTAAATTTCTTGGAAGAGCAGATTCTCTAGTGTTTGAAACAGGGACATAAGAGTCTGAGGATCTTGAGATTGTTTTAATTTTCATGATGGGTTGGATATCGATTGAAGATATTTAAACTATAAGAAACTTAACTAGTTATATAAGTAAGAAGGGGAAAACAAAAGAAGGTAGAACAAGAAAGAACAAGTACGAAGAAGAACAAACAAGATGTTAGAAACGGAAGTGAAAAAAAATTTTCTTCTCACAAAAAGGAAAACATTAAATTAATTCATGTTAGTGCTAGTACTGTATTTTGTTGTCGCTGACGGGTTTACCCTGGAGAAGAGGGGCATTGGCACTGGATGAGGCCTCCACATCCTGGTATGAAGGTGGCAGGTCGTCTTCGGCACGTGCAACAGTGGTAGTGTTGTCAGATGGGCCCACTTCAGCTGGTGCAACGGGTTGTTCAGAAACATCGACAGTCTCGCCACGTTCTAAGTCTGTGTAGTTGTTGATATTGTTGGCTAAGCCATCCTGATTTGTTGGTGTGAGACTAATTGTGTCATTGAGATAAGGCCACAGAAAATACAGAGAGTAAGCAATTCCTGCAAAGTGGAATCCGACAATTGTAATTAGCACTGAAAAAAGAAGTTGTTTAGTAAATCCCTGTATCAAAAATATTGGAAGAGGCGGACAAAGAACTGCTGAAACCACAAGAACAACTTTGGATGCTTGTGTGTTTGCCATTTTTATATTTAATATGTAGAATGTAGGTTGTGTTTATCAGTAAAGTATTAAGAACAAAGATGGTGGTGAAAACAACGACAAGAAACTAACAAAAGAACAGCAGTCCATTCAGGAAAAGAAAAGGAGTGGATAATGTAAGGGCGATAAGCAAAAAAAGAATGCTAGTCCAGCCTAATTTCTTTTGCAGGTATTTTTCGTTCCTGTTCCTTTCTATCTTGGTTTTTTGGTTTCCTTCTTTCTTTCTTTTGCCCTTTCCCCTTTCTTTTTCTATTTCCTTAGTAACAATGGAGACTGGTCCTAAAGATCACAGATCACGACTACACAATGGTACCCATTCAAGCGTTCCCGCAAGACCTAAAAAGTTCTCTTGGGTAAAACGGTTAATGAATAACAATACTGTAATTGAACCATCACAATCACGAACTCCAGAGGTCAATCAACCTAAAAACAGAACAAGAAAAACTATTCTAAAATTAGATGAAAATGCAAGTAATGGTTCTAAACATCTCACTATACTCCCCAAAATAGTAACAGATCAAGATAATACAATCAAATTACCAAAAAAAAATGTAAACTATGAGGATACAATCAAAATACCAAGATATGAACCTGCATCAAAGCTGTTTCAATTTAATGATATTACGAGTATTGAAAATGATGAAATGGTAAGTTATATATCATCAAATGCATCATTAAAATTACAAGAATCGTATGAAAGGCAATTTTATACCAGAGACCATGATTTAAATACAGACAACAATACAGTATCATCTGTAAAATCATTATATTCTGGCACATATGCCTCTATTTATTCTAATAATGCAAGCATGAATACAAATAATACTAATAATAGAGTATCTTTTGGAAACACTCCAATAAAATATTCTCATGGTCATAATCATATTTATACGCTAGGACATGGTTTTGGGCACAGTAACCATGGACACAATCATGGCCATGGATTTCCAAATATACTTCACCAACTTAACCAACCATCAAATATATATGAAAATAGTGAAAATTCAAATTCTTCAACTACATTCAATGCAAGTATGATTAATAATGTTGATGTTATTAGTACGTTTAGTGGATCGATTGTTGAAGATAATGTGAGCACCAAACCATTGCTATCATTATCATCAGATGAAGAAGAGGAAGAGGAGTTAGTTAATGAAAATAACAATATTAATGTCAATGAGGAAATGGACAATAATAAGGATCATAGTCATAATGTGTCGGACCATAATGTCGAAGAAATGCATTTAGTTGATGATTACCGTGACATTATGCTTCCTACGGCCAACCACGGTCAAAGCACAGACTATTTTGACGAATCTTCCATTGACACCCGATCGAAAAACCCCAGTTCTGGTCGGTCAACGGCAGTCACTTCCATGTCCATCATGACGTCGCCGGTTCTAACCACTATCAACTCGTCCACCACGATGGCAACGACGGTGACAATGGCCACCGGCTACACCAACTACACCAACTACACCAACTACACCACCAACGCCACAGCGGCCTCTGTGATGACACTAGCAAGCTCGTCCCGACACGTGCATTTGCAGTAGTTGCAACCAACGACACAACTTAATGGTCCTCAACTCGACTATTAGCTGCGCTGCAACAGGCTGACTCTGTTATTGTTTATTTTGTGTTTTGTGTTCTGTGTTTTCTGTTTTGTGTTTGCGTTTTGTGTGTTCTTTTGTTTTTTGTCCACCTGCCCCTTTATTCATAATCTTTCTTTTCTTTTTCCACCCCCCGTTTTCTTTGCCACAACATCTCTCCCTTGGTTAGCAGCTTCAGAAAATTGCACTACAGCTGTGCTATCCTCTTTGCCTGTGAGTCCAATTTCCATCTCGTATACCCCCCCTTTTAAGCTTGCTCTCTTATCGTCCATCACATCATTCATCACTCTGTGAGAAGAAAGAGCACTAACTACATAGTTCATTGCTTTTGGATAAGTATACTTACTTTTTGTGTAACCATATATTTTAGCAAATATCATATAAATATCAACTATTTTATCCCATCTAGTCCAAATATTATTTCTAAGCTCTTTTTTAGTTTAACGTTGATATCATCTGTTTTGTTCCACTATTTTTGATACCTCACATTCACATAGCACCACACAACTTAGACACAGCATTTTTATCATAGATTTTTTTTTTTTCAATTTAATCGAATTACATTCAGTCTATCATTTTTAATTCAACAGTATTTTTGTTTTAACTTTTCCATTTATCAACATTGTTATCTATTTTTTATTCTTGCATCAACTTTTTCAATTATTTCTTATAAAACACAAAATAACTATCATAAAAAAATGGTTAAAAATACATGCGATGGTGACATGTACATTCACAACTTATCAACTTTCATTAAATCCCATGAACGTCAATTGGCAAACGCTTTAGTAGCTTATAAAAAATTAAATTCAAAAGATTCTTCAAAATCTTCTAAAGATGACAACATAAATAATTTAATAAATTCAAAAGAAAGTAATGATGCTAATACCACTAATAAAACTTCATCAGAAAATCTTAATTCCAATGATACAACAATTGATGAAGATGACAGTTTGGCAAAAGAAATATCCAAACCCGTTAGGTTATCTTTATCTTTACATCACCTTTATTTTATTTTGGGAAAATTTAAAGAATTAGGTATTAACGTTGGTCCAATGAATTTAAGATTAGATAATATAGATTCTGAAAACACATCAAATTATGTTTCATTTTTAAGTGAGTTTCAAAGGAACAAAAAATTAGATTCAGATACACAATCAATTCATTCAATATCTTCAGTTAAATCTGTAATGTCATCTGTTTCGGCTTTATGGAATACATTTGGTTCATCAACAAAAGTTGACAATGCAGTAGCCGATTTGAAATATCTTTATTCTGCATTTTCTAAATTACCATGTTTAAGATTAGCTAATGAACCAAATGCAAAATTAATTGAAGGACATGAAGAATATCCATTTGAAACAGCCACTCCAGTAATTGTTTTTAAGAATATTTTAGTTTTGGAAATTGCAGATTTAGATCCTAAAGAAGTTTACGGTTGGAACATTTTAGCAAATAAACTAAGATATTTAGTTGTCAAAAAGGCGAATATCTTAGATCCAGTTGAACTACTAGTTAACTTAGTAGACGCTGATTCAACTGTCAGAGGTGAAGATGATGTTTTTATAGATACGGATGAACATGAAAATAATATTTTTGAAAAAAATGATTTTGATGATAATAGATTAATGAAATCAAATTCAAATAATAGCGATTCAAATGAGTCTAATAATGATAAATTAACTTTTAGGCATTCTGTTTCAACTTCCAATATACCTTTATCGCATTCTTCTTTAAGTTTAGCTTCTTCATTAAATTCATGTAAAAATCATATTTCTCCAACTTTACATCAGTCTCAATCTTTTGCACCTTCACATAATCATCATCCACTAAATAATTATCACTCTTACAATTCATATTCCTATAATCATAATCACAATTATAATCATCATTACCACTATAATAACCATTATCAAGTCTCTTCTGATAACTTATCCAATTTTTCAACTTCACCAACTTCAAGTTATCATCCCAATAGATTATATGCCGAAGATATTTTAGCTTCAAATTCCCAACCTTCTTTATCTTCTTCTGTTCACTCAACAAGAAGATCATATTATTATAAACCACAGAAAAAATCAAGAAGATCAAGGGGCTCTTCTTCAATCGTTATTAATTCAAATATTAACATGTCTTCAACTAATCAGGTAACCAATAGTAATGCTTCTCCGACAACCAAATCAAATACCGAATCTAATAATGCTATTGAGTTTCAACCAACATCTCATAGTAGTTTTATTAAAAAATTTAATGATACTCATCAATCCAGCGATAATAATAACAGTAATAATTTGATTAACGACGATAATGAGAAAAGAAAATCTTTAGATATAAGCAACAATGATAGTTATTGGAGATTATTAAAACATTTATCATTAACTGAAAATAAAATTGAAAAAATTTCTTTGAATTCATTCGATAGATTATCAAATTTAACTTTGTTAGATTTATCTTACAATAAACTAACAAATCTTCCAACTGAACCATTATCTAAATTAACAAACTTAAAAACATTAAATTTATCTTTTAACAAATTATTGGCAGTTGATAAATTTCCTAAAACTTTAAAAAAATTGAGTGTTTTAAATTTAAGAGGTAATAAAATTACAAATCTTGACTCAATTGAAAATTTGACTAATCTTCAAAAAATTGATTTAAGGCAAAATAACATTTACAAGATCACAGATTTAAAACCTTTATTACTTTTAAATAAGGATAAAGTTTTGTTAAACTCTATCCATTTATTAGGTAATCCAATATCCAAAAGTAGAGGATATAGAGTGGAATTATTTAATTTATTCAATGGTGTGGACTATAATAATTCTGTTAAAATTGATGGTTCAAGACCAGGAATTTTTGAAAGTAGAATGTTATTAGATGAAAAAACTTCTCGAATGAGATTTAAAAACTATATTGATGAAAGTATTATTAGTAAAATGACAGCAAGTGTTTCTAATATGAATTTGAGTAATATGATAAATTATCCAGCGACAATAAAGCAATTCAACAATAAACCATTAGCAAAGGGTTTGACTACTTTTCAACCTTCAAAGAATGAATTTTCTGAATTGAACCATCCAGTGCTCGACCAAATGTCAACATCTATTAATAACAATACCTCTGAAAATTCTTCTGGGAAAAAAATATCTGCATCTCCAACAATAATAAGTTCTTTAAATGAAATTATTAATAGGAGTAGTTCATTTTCGAATGGTACTCAAGAGCTTATTAATAACAGTTCAAAGAAAAAGATTTTAAAATCCAATACCGATATGGTAGTAAACATTCCTATTCATAAAAGTAATACTGAGCATTCCTCAACTCAAGTTAATACAACTGTTCCAATTTCATCATCACCGTCAGTGAAATCAATTAGAAATCCTGTAACGGTGAGTTTTCAAAATTCCACTGCTACATCTAATATAACTAATAATGAACTGAACAACAATGCATGCAATAATGGAAATATTAGTAATGTTATTATTAACGATTTTACAATGCCAATAAGTCGTTCTGTTCCACATTCACAACGGACTTCCAACGATTTTTCTACAACTAGTTCGATTCTTACCAATAGTACTAGTGCTGCAAATGGGGATAATAATCCAATTACAAGGTTAACTTTAGCATCGCCTGCTTTGCCAGTTATAACACAAGCGACGACTACAACTATGACAACTACTACAATGTCAAATCCCAATGAACCTGGAAAATCTGTTGATTTGACTCCCCTATCAATCTCATCTAAAAGAGATTATTTTAGTACTAATCTTGAAAGAGATGAAAACAAAGAGAATGAAACAAAGCATGAAGGTTCCAAAATATCCGGCGATGAATACAGTTCAAGTTTGAAAATTAGTCTTCTTTGACTAACTGATGTTTTGACGATTTCTTTTTCTTTTTTGATAACTAGCATGATTAAACATTCATTTTGCATAAACTGTTTTTTTTTATATCTTAATTTGTATACTATAGTACTATTACATTAATTATTTATGACATTTTCATTTCATTTTTTTATATAAACACATTAATACAAATTTAAATCATTTTTTAAACTAATATACAAAATAAAGTTCTCTCATTTAAATTATCTACCTCCCTTACCGAACTTTTTGAAAAACATCATTCTACTCTTTTTACCACCACAATTAGCATAATCTAACCTATTCAGGTTATAACGTAAAGTTTCAGCTAAAAATTCATCCTTTATACCATCAACTTGATACCACAATTGATCTAATGGAACTCGATTACCAATTTTCATAATTTCTTTCATGTTTTGTTGGCATTGATCAAAAGTATTTCCACTATTGACTATAAAGTTTGCAAATCTAAATGGAATTTTTGATAAAGTTAAAGTAACGCATGAATAAATTGGAATTGGACGAACATTAAATTTTTCTAAATCTTCGTTTTTCTCCATAGCTTCATTTTGATGTAATTCATCATCTTCTTCATGATAATTTTCTTCTTCACGTCTTAATAATTCTATTTCCTTTGCTTGTTTGGATAATCGTGTTGATCTTTTATTACTATTACTCCATGCTGACTTCTTTCTGCGTCTTTTACGTGCATTTTCAGCAATAGTATTGTTCTTTGCTGCTTCTTCTTCAGCCTTTATAGCAGCTAATCTGTTACGTTCTTCTTCTTCTTTAGCTTTTCTAGCATCTTCTTGTCTTCTATCCCAACCATCAATTTCACCTTGATTGTGAACTAATATGAACGATGCAAGAATTGTTACATAAGGAGATTTTGGACGTGTAGAGGTATCTTCATCCTCTTCCTTAACAATGTCTTGAGTATTGTCTTCTTCATCTTCTTCATTTTCAATAATTTCGTAAATAGTATCTCTAGGTATAACAAATCTTGAAGATGTATTTTCAAGAAATTCAAAGACTAAACTTGCACCTGTTGAATATCTTTCTTGTAAAGGTGATAATTTATCATTCCATAAATCATCATTAAAATCGTCATTGTTTAATTTACCCATTCTATCGTCACCATTCTCATCATCATCATCATCATCATCACTAAAATAATCATCATTTGGATTTTGTTTATTTTTCCTAAACTCAGATTTAATTTTAGTCTTCTCTTTCTCTTTTTCCTTTAATAAATTTCTTTCCCTGATTTTTTCTTCACGTTCTAACCTTGCCCTTTCCTTTTCTGCGAGCTTTTCTTGTTTCTTAAGTTCTCTTTCACGTTCTCTTTCTTCCCTTGCCTTTTGTTTTAAACGATCACGTTCTTCACGTTCTTTTGCCTTTTGCTCTGCCTTCTCTTGCTTCACTCTTATTCTCTCAAGTTCTCTTTCTTCTTTTAAACGGATCTTTTCTAACCTTTGTTTATCTTGTTCTTGTTTTAATTCCATTGCACGTTTCAGTAAATCTTCTTCTCTTTTCTTAATTTCTTCAGGTGTTAAAGGTGGCAATTTAATAATTGTAGAATCGTTCACCTTTTTTTTCTCCTTTTCAGGTTTTGGCTTTTTGGGTTCTGTTGGTTTATTTTTGAGTTTAATTTTATCCATATAACCAGTTACGTCACCCATTTCTTTCGCTTTTTGTATATACTTCTGAAATTCTAATATCTTATCAGTGCTTGCACCGCCACTAGCAACCTCCTTCATTAATACATTGAGGTGGGGGTCTTGTTTTGCCAATAAATTTAGATTTTGAATCATGATTGCACTTTCTGGATTTGACATTATATCTTTTGTATCAGGCTTGGATTTTTTATGTGTTACTTTTTTAATAACTGAATTCTCTTTGAGAGTTGATTCTTTCAAAGAATTCGGATTAGGAACTACAGCTTGCGATTTTTGATTATCTTCAGCTGGAGTAGTATTAATCTTGTCCGGCACTATCTTAGGAGCCGCAGGTTGGTCTTGTTCATTATTTGTCAGTGAGTGTTCAGTTTCATTCCCATCTTTTTCTTGTGTTGCATTAGTTCCCGTCCCATTTTCCTTCTCATTTTCCTTCTCATTTTCCTTCTCATTTTCCTTCTCATTTTCCTTTTCACTTTCACTTTTTTTTTCTTCTTGTTCTTTTTGTTGTTTCAGCACATTATCTCTTGCCTCTTGTTGCATTTTAGCATCATATTCTAATCTTATTTTTTCTTTTCGTGCTTCTTTTTCCTTTTCTTCCCTTTCCTTCTCTTCCTTTTTCCGTTGCATTTCTAACAACTTTTCTTCTCTCTTCTTTATTCTTTCTTCTCTTTTCCGTTCAATTTCTTCCTGAAATGCCTTTTCACGTTCATCATCTTTTAAAAAAAAAAGTTTTATTTCAAAAGAATGAACACCACAAAATAATACAGGGTCACAAAATCTAATCATTTTATCCTTTTTATTCATATCTGAACCAATAATAATCTGTTCTCTTCTGGTCCAATAATTTTTAAAAATATGATTTATCCAATTAAACCTAGATACAATTAATGAATTATATAAAACTGCACTATCTTTCACACTCAATGGATGTTTCAATGTAGTATAATCTGGCAATTTGTCTCTTGATTTTGAAACGGGTAAATTTTGAATAACTTTGAAAGGTCTATTCAGTCGTTGTTGATAAATTATTTCTTTATTGATACCTTCCAAAGGTCGAATCATAACAATTGAGCTTGATTTGCTATTGCTGGGGGTTGGAGAAGAGTCCATAGAGATCTTGGATGTACTTTTGTCCATTGTCAAGTAAAAAGTGATCGATTAATGAGATAAGTTTTACTAAAAACTAGAAAATAAAAGTAAACTAGAAAAAGCCACCTGTGTGCTACGAATGAAAACGAGAAAACAAAAAGACACTAGAAACAGAGAAAGAGAGTGTGAAAAAGACGCACGCGTTATGTAAACCTGTCAGATTTTAATCAAATTGATGATGACTTGTTCGTCGTTTCCCGATGTGGTTTTGTGCTGTGGCAGACAAGCTGTACCACACTTCACACATCTCGTTTTATTACTTATTCAGCAATGACACAAGCGTTGGTGCACAACTACAATCTTGCAGAGGGTCTACCTGCTCCAAAGAGATCCAAGACCAGGTATGAACCTGATTACAACGCGTTTCAGCCAGGTGCCATAATCAGATGTAAATTATTTAATTTTATGTCATATTCCTTAACTGAATTTCATTTCGGCCCAAGAATGAACTTAATTATTGGGCCAAATGGTAGTGGGAAATCCACTTTTGTCTGTGCTGTTTGTATTGGTTTGGGCGGTAAACTAGCCAATTTAGGTAAAGAATCCATGACAACGGATGGTTTTATCAAAGATAATCAAAATGAAGCATTCATCGAGTTAGAGTTGAAATCATTTGAAGAAGGAAAATCAGTTATCATTACCACACATTTATACAGAGGTAAGAAACAACAATGGGAAATCAATAATAGATCAAGTACCGAATCTGAAATTAAAAAATTTTTAAAATCTTTTAATATTCAATTAGATAATTTATGTCAATTTTTACCTCAAGATAGAGTTTCCAAATTTTCTGATTTGAAATCAGAAGATCTATTAAAAGAAATTGAAAGGTGCTATGGTAATGGGGAATTATTGGAAAAACATAGTTTAATCATTGAATTACAAACTACAATTAATAATGAAGAAAAGAAATTTCAAGAAGCAAAAGAATGTTTATTAGATTACAAAAATAAGAATGAAGCTTTAAAGGAAAACGTTGAAAAACATAATCACTATCTAAAATTGGAAAAAGAATTAGAAAAAACAGAATTAATTCGTCCATATGTTATTTATCAGGAAAAGAAGCGTGAAAGAGACAACCTTTATCAATTATTTGAAACAGAAAAAGGCGAATTTAATCAATTTCAAGAAAAAATTAAGCCAATTGAATTAACATTAAAAAATGTTGATAAGAATCTAAAAAAAACAAATGAAGAGATAAAAGACGTTGAAAGCAAATCGATTAAATATAATAAAGAAATTGAACATATCGATAAGAAGATTTCTAATCTTAATCATAAAGTAAAATCATATTTTAATGAAATGAAAGATTATGAACTTGAACTAAAACAGAGTAAGAAGGATTATTTTAAATTAAAAGATGAAAGTGAAAAAATTGAAAACGATATTAAAGATTTGGAATTACCAAACGACGATGAAGTTAAAAAATGGAAAGAACATAGATTAGGACTAAAAAATGAAATGTTAGAGTTTGATGATGCAATTACTAATACCAAAAGTAAGTTATTTGCAAGTGAAAGAAAGCTTGAATCTTTTAAAAATGATATTATTCAACAACAGAAAAGACTTAATTCAAAAGATAGATTAAATACATTGGATTCAAATAAATTTAGAGTTACAATTCAAGCTGTTCGTAATTTACGTCAAGTTCAAAATTCTAAAGATTTCCCATATAAATATTTTGAACCTGCATTAGTTACATTGAATGTTAATGATAAATTAGTTGCACCAATTGTTGAAGCATTACTTCCCTTTACACATTTTAATGCAATTGTTGTTCCAAATAAAGATGATTATAATGGATTATCAAGATATTTATATGATGAGAAAAACTGTATGGTTTCTATGAGAACATTAGGTAAAAAATTTGATATATCAAAAGACAGAGTTTCAAGAGAAGTTATAAATAGATTGGGATTTGATGGATTTTTAAGTGATTATTTATCTGGACCTGAAGAAGTTATTCAAATGTTGTGTGAAAATGTCTATTTACATCGTATTCCTATTTCAATCAAAGGATTAAGTAATGCACAAAAAGCTGCAATCAATTTAGAAATTGAAAAAGGATTAGAATTAGTTAAATATGTTAGTTACGATGAAATTTATACTATGAATAGATCCAGGTTTGGTAAAAGACAGGTCACTACTAATATCAAGTCATTTAAATCAAAATCAGTTATTTTTGTTAACGGTTTATCTGAAGAACAAAAGGAAGCTATTAATAGACAAATTAGTGAATTAAGCGAAGCTTATAAAAGTATTGAAGAAGTAATTAATGAATGTAAGAAGGAAATGAATGGGAAGAGAGATGAATATAAAGGTAAAGAGCGTGATATTAATGAACTTGAAAATAAGATTAGAAGAGCAAGTTTAGTTCGTAAGGAAAATAGCAAATTAAAACAACGATTAGAAATGACTCAAGAAAGAATGGCAGCTAAAAAAACGAGTTTTAAAGCTTTAAAGCAAAATAATAATAAAGATAGTAAGGCGAAGATTTATGATAAAATTGAGCAATTACTAAAGGAGAAATTAATACTTGAAAGAACAGATAAAAAGAATATTGTTATTTCGAGAGTGAGGAATGATGAAAAATCATTAGAATTAAAAATTTTAAAAATTGAAGAAAATAATCAAGTTTTATCTATCAATAACTTAAATGAATCTATTGCAAGTGAAAAGAAGGAGAGACAGCAACGACTTGTTGATATTAAGAATCAATTCAAGAAAGCGAAGGAAGAATATACAATGACATTTAATTCATACAAGAGCAAAGCAAGTTCGTTAAATGAAGGTGAAAAGACTGAAATGGCAATTATTATCAAGGATATGGCTGAAAAAGGTAGTTTAAACCATGAAGGTTTAAATATTAAGATTGAACAATTGAAATCTGAAATGTTATTAAATAATCGTAGCGGAGGTGAAAATTCAGTTAAGAAGTTACAAGAAAATGAAGAAAAGATTGCTGAAATTGAAAAAGAAGTTCCTAAAATAGAAAGATTAATCAAACAACATTTTGATGAAATTGAAAATTTGAAAAAGGAATGGGAAGACGAGTTAGATTTAATTGTTTCAATAATTTCCAAAGATTTCGGTGACAATATGAGTAAGATTGCAAGTGCTGGTGATATTCTATTAGATAAAACTGAGAAAGAGTTTAATAAATGGAAATTAATAATTCAAGTCAGTTTTAGAGATAATGAAGGTCTTACTAATTTTAATGGAGCACAACATTCTGGGGGTGAAAAATCTACAACTACAGCTGTGTTCCTCAACTCTTTGCAAGGACTCACTAACACGCCGTTCCGTGTGGTGGACGAAATCAACCAGGGAATGGATGCCCGAAACGAGAGACGTGCCCACGAGTTGATTGTGCAACGTGCTATGGCAACCCGAGAAGGCAAACGAGCCTCCCAATACTTTCTCATTACACCAAAACTTCTCAGCGGACTTTATTATGGTGATAGGTTAGATAACGGAATGACTGTGCATTGTATTTTTGCAGGACGCTGGTGTCCGGGTGTTAATGATGTTAATGATGTTAATGATGTTAATAATGAAGGAACGAGCGGAACGAGCGGAACGAGTTTGATTGCGACAGACGCAGTGTCGCGTTCCTATCTGGAATTGGGAGTGTGCGAGCAGTACGCCGGGTAACCACTGCAGATGAAGAATACTGTGCGGTGCGCGGGGTATTTGCCGGTGACGCGCAGGGAAAAATTTTTCACCCCAGCGAGAGCTCTCGTTGTGTGGTGTCCGCAGTGTGTGGTGCATGTATAGGCGATTGGTCTTCTTTTTACATATAGCTAGCGGTTGAAGAACCGTGAACTATGTTCTTCGTCTTTTGGATGTCTATTCCTTTTTCTTTTCTTCATTCGTCGATCAATCAATCAATCAACAACAATGGGTTTTAAATTCACCAGAAGTTCTGCTTACCTCTCCAGATACCAAACTCCTTTCAGAAGAAGAGCTGAAGGTAAGACTGACTACTATGCTAGAAAGAGATTAATCACTCAAGCAAAGAACAAGTACGCTTCTCCAAAGTACAGATTAGTTGTTAGATTCACCAACAAGGATATCATCTGTCAAATCGTTTCATCCACTCTCACCGGTGATATTGTTTTAACCGCTGCTTACTCTCATGAATTACCAAACTACGGTATTACCCACGGTTTAACTAACTGGTCTGCTGCTTACGCAACTGGTTTATTAGTTGCTAGAAGAGCTTTAAAGAAATTAGGTTTAGATGAAACCTATACCGGTGTTGAAGAAGTTGAAGGTGAATTCGAATTAACCGAAGCTGTTGAAGATGCTCCAAGACCTTTCAAAGTCTTCCTTGATGTTGGTTTACAAAGAACCACCACTGGTGCAAAGGTTTTCGGTGCATTAAAGGGTGCTTCTGATGGTGGTTTATACGTTCCACACTCCCCATCAAGATTCCCAGGTTGGGATATTGAAGCTGAAGAATTAGATGCTGAAATGTTAAGAAAGTACATCTTTGGTGGTCATGTTGCTGAATACATGGAAGAATTAATGGATGATGATGAAGAAAGATACTCCTTATTATTCAAGTCTTACATTGCCGATGATATTGACGCTGATGCTGTTGAAGACATCTACTTAGAAGCACATGAAAAGATTAGAGCTGACCCATCTCCAAAGAAGGTTGAAGACAAGAAGGCTCAATACGCTGCTGAATCTAAGAAATACAGACAAAAGAAACTCACCAGAGACGAAAGAAAGGCAAGAGTCGAAGCAAAGATTTTGGAATTCAAGGCTTCCGCTTAAATTTTTTGATGAAATTGATTCTCGTTTTCTAAATTTCACATTCCTACTTTCTTATATTTTTTTTTAGTTTTAGTTTTCTAGTATAATAATTGTATAATGAAAATTTAATTAATAAAGTATTAATTTTACTAAAAAATTAACATGTCCTCTACAAGAGTTGTTTGTTTATCATGTAATAATCTAGATTTATCGTATGCATCTAACTTCATTTAATTACGCCCTTCTCTCTTTTTTATTTATTTGATGAGCCTCTACTAACTTAAGTACAGTTTGAACGATTCAATTAAGCACTATTTCTTATCCATTTTAAACTTAATTGAACATGGCCTAAAAAATGGTGATAACATTCAACTTGAACTATATTCGTCAAACTCAAAAAAAATATCCATACTGAAATTTCCATCTTTAGAATTTCATATCAATAGAAATTTTACAATCTATTTCAAATTATTTAAATTAATTTATAATCAATTACAAATTGATGAATTTATCTCAAAGCGTCAAATTTATTATTTGGATGTCAATCTTTTTGAAAGGCAATCAACTGTTGATAAATGCATTGATAATATAACCAGTTGCTTAAATTTATCAATTAACCAATTAAAAATTTTACCTTCTCAAAAAGGTTTAATGTATGCGAACTTATTAATTAACAATAATTATTTAATTGATAAATCAATGGGTTCTACATTAATCCCTTCAATTAATCTGAACTCAAATCCTCATAGTTTCGATGTCATTTTTAATAATGATTCAAATAGTACACCAAAATCAATTATAATTCTTGAAAAAGATGCAATTTTATCAGGATTAATCAATAGAGATAAGATAAAAAATTTGTTTAATGATTCAATTTTACTAACTGGTAGGGGCTTTCCTGATAGATTAACTAAAACTTTTATTCATTTATTAACTGAAAAATTTAAAAATACACCTGTATATGGTTACTTTGATTGTGATATTTATGGATTCATGATCTTTTTAGAATACAAATTAAAACCCATAAATAAAAATTTTAATGAGCAACCATCTTGTCCAATACTAGTAAATAAAGGTGCAAACTTATTACCTTTAAAAGATTCGGATTCAACTGAATTTATTAAATTATCAGAAAAGGACATTTCAATGACTATTTGTCAATTTAATTCAATTCAAAACTATCCTTCAAATCCAGGTATCAGTATACTACAAATTCAAAGATCCTTATTTTTATATGTTAAAAGAGAACTTCAGCTTTTTGATATAATACTAGATATTTAATGATTAGTGTCTTATTTTTTGTGTGTTTTATACAATTATTTAGATATAGATTTACCCAATTTAAATGGTCTTAAGGAAAATGATGTATCTTTTTCGTCTGTGTTTCTTTTATCCTTAATTTTATTATATAGATATGTAGCAAATAATGGTAATTTCCAATTCTTACTAGAATTTATATTTTCATTATATCGTATCTGAGATCTATTTTCAAGTAAATTATTATCAATTTCAACTTCTAATGACATATCAACAAATTTCTCATCTTCATCCTCTAAAGAATCATCATATTCATAACCTTCACTAACCGCTTTATCAAAAAGTTCACTATTAGGGGATGATAAAAAATCAGAATTACTTGAATTTGTTCTTGATCCATATGATGATGTCCTTAACACTGTTGATAATGGTGTTAACAATTCATTAAACGTTTCACCATGCCATGAATTTATTCGTTTATTGTATCTTTTACGCAATACATCGTATGAATTTTTTTCATTAAAGTGGGTACTATATCTATTCAAGGATGATCCATTGACAAAAGGGAAATTTTTATTTTTCCATTTAGATAAATCAATATGTTGTGTACTATTGGAAATTAAATTAATAATGGATTTTCGCCTATATTTCTTAGTTGGTGTAATTGTATTTCGTTGATTGTATTTACATTCCATCAGATCACAATCAATATTTCCATTTTTATATATTATGAAAAAAATTATTCCAAGAATCAGAGGAATTAATTGCAATAAAATTGATCTGATCAATTGCAAATTAGTTGTACTATAACAACATGTAAAAAAAACTGTTAATATCCAAGTACCAGCAATTATGGTCATAATCAACCACCTCCCATCTACGACACCTATGCCTTCAATCCCTATATTGCCTTGAGATAAAGAAAAATACCCCGTTTTAATCATACTATTGTTCCACAAAAAAGCCATACGAAAAAATCATTGATCCAGCGACAGAAAGTTTAAATCGTCTCATGATTTTGATTAAATGTAGGATCTCAATTTTTTATAACGCTTTATTAGTTGCGTGAGCAATATGTGGAAAAAATGCAATTTTTATGACTTTATAAAGATTAAAGTATGGCTATATATATAGGTTATAAATAAAATATTGGAAAATGCAAAGTTTTTTATAAAGATCCGAAAATAAAAAAGTTATTAGTTTATATTATTTGTTTGATCTAACACGAATAACATTATCTAAAATTCTTTCATAAACTTCATCAGCTTGATCTTTCATATCACCTTCATCCATTGAGTTTAGAGAAATAGTTGGGGACAATAAATTGTCACTAATTAAGGAATCATCAACTTGATGGCTTTCAGTCACTGGAGGGATAGATTGATTTGCGGCTGTATTATGTTCATCAGTTGAATTGGAAAACCAACCAAATCCCGAAGTTGAAGTATTACCAGCACCTGAAATATTTGTTTCAAAAACTGGAGATTGTTCTTTAATATTTCTTTTTGCATCTGCATGTTTATAAATTTTTTCAACAGTTGAAAAATCTTTATTAACTTTTTTAATTAAATCACTGATACTTTGGATACCTTTAGCTTTCATAATAGTTTCTCTTAATTCTGAACCTGAAGGAATTGTATTAATTTTTAATGTTTTCTTTTCATTTTCAATTCTTAACCTTTCTTCTTCTTTTTGCTTTGCCCTTTCAGCTTCAATTCTAAGTCTTTCCTTTTCCTTTTCTTCTGCTTCTTTTTTACTTAACGCATTTTCAGAATTTTGTGAATCATCAGGCATAATATCATTTTGTTGTTGAACAAAGAAACCCCATCTATGTAATTCACCTTCTTCTTCTTCTAATTTTTTAGAATGAACACTAGTTTGAGAGAATTTTCTCATTAAAACTCTCTTACCAGTTGTACTATCAACAGGAACACTATCAGCATCCGCCACAACAATATGAGGTTCTTCATTAATAACTGTTGAAATAGGTTCATCATTATGTTGATAGAATTCACCACTAATAATTGGACCTGTTTGCATAACATCTTCAGATGAATGATGTCTTGTTAATTGTGATGATAATTTTCTAATCATATCAGGACGTGAGGAGATATGCTCGGATTTTGAATTTGAAATACCTAATTTAGAAAGATCATCAGTTAATGGTTTAACTTCATCACCAAAAATATCTAAAATATTTTCTAATGAATCATCTAATAAACAAAATCTTAATAAATTTTCTTTACCTTCAATCGATAATTTACCATTTTCACGAATGGTAAATAACTTATTCATTGCATCATGAATTTCAGTACGCAATTTAATAGTTTTTTCAACTAAGGAACGATAAATAATTATACGTTCTTCACCTTCAATGTTAGATTTGTTATCTAATAAATGACCAGCAGCCTTAGTTAATAATGAACCATCAAAAATTAAATCTTCATCCTTTAATCTTGCCTTATTTGACGTAGTTGACGCTGTATCAGATATATTTTGATTTGTAACATTGGTATTAAGGAAATTTTCCATATTTCTCATTAAAAAGAATGCAATTCTTGAAACTAATTCTTCATCTAAATTTTCATAATCCATATCAATATTATAAATATTTGAATTTTTAACAGCTGAATATAATGCTAATGAAGATTTTGATGTAATTGTTTTATTACCTAATAATGAAACATGGACTAATTTTGGACATTTTTGAAAAATCAGACATAATTGAACAACAGTAAATTCATTCAAATTATCAAAGTCAAAATGAAGTCTTCTTAAATCTGGATATTTTGGTAGATAATCTCTTAAAATTGGTAATATATCTGGAAATATATGAGGGTTATTACTTAAATCTAAAAATCGTAAAGAAGGTAATAAGCTTAAATTTTTTATTAATTCCGAACATTCATTCAATTGAACATTAGTTGAATTTAAAGAAAAAAATTGTAATTGAATTTTTGAACCTTTAATCTTTAATTCATTATTTAAATTTTTTAACAATTGAGGCTTGGATAAATCATTAAATGCAAAATCAATTCCAATACATGAAGAATTTGGTAATGAGATCCAATTTGATAATACATTCATTTTAGATTCATCCAATTGAGAAGATGCTAAACCTAATCTTTTAGTGCTTAGAATCAATGCTTTATTAATTAAATTATCAAATTGTGAAGTATTTAAACAACAACCATGAATAACCAACTCTTCCAAACCATTACGTGATATTAATGTATCAGTAGATAAGTCCCAATTCAATTCTGATCTTAAAACAGATTTATTATGATCTGAACTTTTCTTTAATCGTTGTTGAGAAATATCTAATTTTTGAATATTTTTATTAATTTTTAAAAATTTACATAAAAATTTCCAACCTTCTTGATCAATTGGAACGTTTCTTAGTGATAATTTATCTAACATTTTTGAATGTTTTAAACTAATCAATATAATTTTCAACATTTCAGTATCAATAGTAACATTATCAAAAATGACGGTTATAACAGGAGCGATTGCTAAAAAATCTGAAAATGATAAAATATCGATTAAAGTTGGTTTTGGATTCAGCATTTTTAAAACATGTAAAGGTTTAGATTTACCTTTTAATTGTTTTAAAGTTGCAGGAATTGGTAAAATTTCTCTTAAATGACAACAACGTGTATAAAGTGTTTCTAATGTAATTTCAGTATTAGTTAAATCATTTTCATTCAAAGAATCTTCAGAAGTACCAAAATAATTAACATGTTCATGAAGTGGGGTATCAATATCCAGTGTATCATCACCACTTAAAAATCTTGTATCAGTTATATTTTCTTCATCTTCATCATCTTCATCATCAGATTTTAAAAAAGAACCTTTTCTTTTTTTAAATGAAGAAACTTCCTTTGCCATTCTTAGAGCAGCTATATGAGCTTCTTCTGAATGTTTTTTAGATTCTGCTAAAAAATATTTTTGTCTAAGCAATGCTTCTTCATATAGTTTTGGGTCAACATTTGGTTTTTGATCTTTTGTCTGTTCATTAAAACTATTGGTAATACCAATTGATAATTTTGGAGGTGGTGCAAGTAAATCTTCCGGAATTAAAACATTGCCCTTTTTAGGTCTACGTGAAGGAATTTGTTGTTGGGGATCTTCAATTAAATCATTAAGTGCAAAGCAAACACGTTTAAAAGATATTGGTTCTAATTCTCTCTCTAATAAAGATTTTTTTTGTTCAACTTTGGTTGGTATTATTGCTGTTTGATTTTGTTGATGTTGTCGTTGGATGTTTAAGTTAGAAATTGGACTGTTGCTTCTATTATTTGTAGGTACAACTGTACTTCTTGAAGGTATTGGGGTTGTAGTTCTTGAAACGGATGGGGAAGTCGGTGTTTTGATCATAGGAGAAGAAGGGGCTGAAGATGATACAGAAGCTGAAGAAGTTGATTTTATTTTTGAAGATAAAGTCGAAAGTAAAGACTTCTTTGCTGGTTTTGTTTCACTTGCATTTGAAGGGGATTTTTGCCTACCAAATAATATGGATGAAGATCTTGATCGATTTCCTGAAGAAGAATTTGTACTTGGAGATTGAATAGATGCATTGTTATTATTATTGTTGTTGCTGGTTATAATATGCGTTGTATTGGGGGTATTTGGGTTAATTGAATGTTTATTATCGAATGAAGAGGATATAGATTTATGAGACGATACGGATGAAGATAAATTAGTAGATGGAGAATTAATTGCACATGGAGAACCACATGTTATTGAAGTATCAATTTTTAAGCTGTTATTATTAGAAGAAGCCGAAAATGATTTTAAAGATGATTTTAATGGGGTATCAGAGCTTCGAAGTGGAATTGTAACAGGTGATGATGGGGTGTTTAAATTTACACTTGCATTTATATTTATAGAGGAAGTTGAGTTTGAGTTTGAGTTTGAGTTTGAGTTTGAATTTAACGTTTGGTGAAGAGAAGATTCATTTGTATCAGCTGAATTGATATCATTTGAAGGTGGTAAACTTGATATTGAAGTTGTAGAATCTTTACCCTTTGATTGTATTAATGCCTTTTGCTGAGCCTGTAAAAGTTGGGATTGAACTTCATTATTAATTGTATTTGAACGTTTAGTCAATTTCTTGACTTCTCTGCCACGGAATAACCAATCGACATCACCATTGGAAACACCAGGGTCTTGAAAAGTAGATGAAAGATCATCGAGGAGGTCAGCATCGTTTTGCACGACTTCCTGAAGATGATTATTGTTCATTGTGTTGCTATTGGATGAAAAAAATGAGAAAAATGAGAAAACGAAGATGAGCCAAGATGAGCTGAGCAAAGTTAACAGAATTAAAAGATATAGGAGTTTGATTGATGGTGAAGTGAGGAGAACAAAATGTTTATTTTAGAAAGCAGAAAAGAATTATATAAGGTATTGCAAGCAGTACAAAATGCCTCAAACAAACCGCCAAACATGTGTCTGGCATGGCAGAGACTCTGCAGATGTCCAGCCTGGGCAGAACAAAAAGCCAGCTCGTTCCCCGCGCCCTACGTAATGCCAGCAAGAGCAGAGAGCAGCAAAAGTTGCCCCGCTTTTCCCTGCGCCGCACACGCGCCGCACACTGCGTCGTCCGCCTGCTTCCGGCACTATTTCCGAGCCGCAGTCCCGCCAGCCGTTGCACAATGTCCGTGTGTTCTTCTCCGGATCTTCCGTTCGTTCCGTTCGTTCCGTTCGTTCCGGGCGTTTCGGTCCTATCTTCATCTTCGTGGGCTTCCTGGATCTGTTCGAGATATTCCGCTGTCATTATTTCCTCAAACGTCTGCAAGTCCGTAGCGACCTGGCGCACTTGCATGCCATTGCCATCGCCATCGCCATCGCACTTCACCTCAAAAACGTCTGTTTCTTTGGTTTGGTTCGCTTTCACTTGCTGATATATGTCCTCATATTTCTTGTTCAAAATATCAATCGATTCTAAAAACTTAACGTAAATCGTCTTGTTGTAATTTTTTTTCACAAAAGGTATAATGTCTTTAATTAAATCAAACTCTTCGTTACAAAGTAAATTGAAATGTTTGTCTCGTACTCCAATAATAAGTATATCTTGTTTGCCAAAATAACTTTGAAATAACCATTTTTCAAGCTTTTTGGAAAAATAATTCACATTGGATTTCAAAAAGAATAAAAGTTCTTTCTTATTTTTCATCCTACAGAATTCTTTTTGGTTCGCTTTAAAACTATAACAAAGCTTTATCTCACAATATATTCTCTTGTCATTTTTTCCATTGCCTTTTTCAAATGAATCAATCTCAACAACTGATTTAAACGGCCAATTCCCATATTTCCCTTCTAACAACAATTTACAATGTGATGAATCAGTAGGTCTTGGTTCATTACACAATAATGATTCAAGTTTAATTCCAATATATGAAAGCAATTGTTTTTGATTCGCTCTAGTTGCTGTATTTGCAAATATTAACTTATTTTTATATAGCATAACGTTATAAACATCAGATGTTTCCATTATTAAATCAGTGTGTAATCCATTATGACAATAAATTTCAGTTTCTTTCTTTTCTATTGGTTTAAATCTCCTTTCATATTCAAGTAATGTAAGTAGCATTAACCGAATTTTCGATTCTTTAACCCCATAAACTTTACGCTTATATCCATTAACTCCCTCTTCTAATGATGGATATGGGCCTCTATTCGCTTCACCAATTTTCAAATTATCAATTAATTTATATGGTTTAAGAGCACTCTCATCAAATGTTAATTTCTGCTTGATATATGAATATTGAAAAATCACATTGGGTCTGCATTTAAAAACTGAATTTTGAATTTTCATTCGATCAATATTCTTGTTGATCTTGTTCCTTTCAGACATCTTTTATTGTGGATAAAATCGAAACAACTCATTAACATTCAACAACACTTCTTGAGAAAGCTTTATGAAATTTTCCTTCGCTTAAAAAATCAAACAAAAAAAAAATGCAAAATAAATAATTCTCAACTTTTTCTCGTGTTTCTATTTTTCATAATTTATCATCTCTTACACGACTTACACAATTAGGTAATACATATAGGAGTATATTTGTTTAAACTATTCATCCCTAAAATAGATTATGCACAAGCGAACGTCTCGATCACAATCACGTTCACTTTCGATAAACAGATCAGATTCAATCATAGTCTCTGATAATAATGATACTATTGATAACAACACTAATACAATAACAATCGATGATTCATATATTTCTGATCAATCAATCGAAGAAATTGAAAAACATGACCGAAAGAAAAAGGGGAAAATAATTAAGTCTAAGCCACCAAGACATCCAGTTAATTACCCAAAAGTAGAATCTGTGTTATTAGAATTACCATATCGTGGATTATTCAATTTTAGTGATGCAAATACACATCAAACAATTCCAGATCAAAAATTTACCAAATTATTTAATCAGTTCGTTAAAGATTCAGGAGCTTTAAAGAAATCAAATTTACATAATTCGTTACCTAATTCTTCAAACAAATTAAAACTTATTCATTTTGATGATTATGAAATTGAAACTTGGTACAAATCTCCATATCCTTCAAAATATAATTCTAATCAAATAATGTACATATGTTCTCATTGTTTATCATATTTTGATACATCATTTACTTTGAAAAGACATTTATTGAAATGTTCTTTCAAATCACAACCTGCAGGTAGAGAAATTTATAGAGATGAAGATGAAAAAATATCAATTTTTGAAATAGATGGTAGGAAAAATGTTATATTTTGTCAAAATTTATGTTTATTAGCAAAACTATTTTTAAATTCAAAAACTTTATATTATGATGTTGAACCATTTATGTTTTATATACTCTATGATTTTTCAAATAATTCAAACTTTAGATTCATTGGTTACTTTTCTAAAGAGAAATTAAATTCAACAGGTTATAATCTCTCTTGTATTATGACACTACCAATTTATCAAAGACGTGGGTTTGGTAGTTTTTTAATTGACTTCAGTTATTTATTATCAAAAAGAGAATTTAAATTAGGTACCCCTGAAAAACCTTTGAGTCATATGGGTTTATTAAGTTATAGAAATTATTGGAAATTTTCAATTATTAGAGAGATATATAAATTGTTATTTGAAAATAATAATTTAATATTAAATGACACTAAAATTGATTTTGTAAAAGATCCGTTATTAAAAAAAATTTTTATTTCAATTGATGACTTATCAAATTTAACAGGGATATCACATGATGATGTAATTGTTGGATTAGAACAATTAAATTCCTTTTTAACATATCATGATGATCATAAAGATAAATTCTCAATAATTTTCAATGCATCTTTAGTAAAAAATCTTTATATATCATGGAAAAAGAAAGGTTCAGTTAAATTAAATAAAGATTTTTTGATTTGGAAACCAATAATTTTAGGTCCTTCAGGTGGTATAAATACAAATTCTACAATGGTTTTAACTGATCATCATACTAATAACTTAATAGATTCAAACTATGAGGGTCAATTGATGAAAAATGTATCTGTTATTGTTAATTTTTTAAAAGATGATTTGGAAGATGATAGAGATCTTGAAGAGCAAACATTAGAAAAAATTGAAAATCAACAACAACAATTGGGACCAGATATGAAACCGGAACAAACGGAATCTCAAGAAAAAGAAATTGATAATACATTACAAAGGTCAATAGTTTGTTATCCTGGTATGAAATTTATTAAACGCACAACACAAATAAATAAAAGTAAAGAAAAAAACAAAGAAAATAACAAAAACAGACCGATTGAAGTCAAAAATGTAAATTTAAATAAAAATGAAAATGGAAATGAAAAAAATACAGAGATAATTGAAACAGATGTAAATTATAGTGGTATAGAAGATGATCTCGATATAGAAATTGATTCTGTTGCAGAAGACGATGATTATAATGATACAGATATACCAAGTAATGAAGATAATGGATCTGAATCGGATGATATAGATTTAGAATTGGATCCAAGTGATGTAGAAATATAATATACTGTATAATAAATGTTTAATGTAATAATAATTTTAACCAAATTAAATTTACTCATTATATGAAACAAGTGTTATTTTAGAACAATCCCACCATTCAACGTTACTTAAAGCATCAAATAAACTTTTTTCTTCCATATCTAGATCAGTTATATTATTCTCATGTGATAATAAATTATAACTGTTTAATAAATTATTTGATTTTGAAGATTTTAGTGATCTTGCAGATGTTGGAGGTATACCAGGTAATGGATGCAATGGTCTTTCATTCTTAGGTGAAAAAAAACTATTCTTTCTATTATCAATAAAATCTAATGAATTATTTCCATCACTTGGTGAACTATTATAATAATGATAATAACTTCCATTTGCATCTTTATACTTTGCATCTATAGGAGAAAATCCGTATAAATCACCCAAAAACCTTTGATGTAAAGGAGTTGATTGATTTTGTTTATTTGGTGGATCTAAAAATGGGTTTTCTGTAGGTGAATTAGAATAATCTCTGGAAAATTTTGGAAAAGATTTTAATTTTGGTGTCTGTGGAGTAATTGAAAAATTTGGTGTTCGTGATGATGATAAAAGATATTCACTAGGTGGTACATTCTCTTTATTTGAAATTATTGATGATTGGCTAGATTGATTGGATTCTTCATTATAATAGTCAGAATACAAATTATTGTAAATACTAGTATAGTTTTCTTCGCTTGGGGTTATATCATTAAAGTAAGAATTATTGGAATCACATGACATTGTGTTATCAAATATTGAGGATGTTGTTACATCTTGTGTAAAATCTTCAAATTCCGTATCATAATTATTGTTTGGATTAAATTTTTCTTGTAGTTTGGAGTTTTCATTAAAGCTAGGTAACGATTTTTTCAATTTCAGGTGTGGAATTGAAGGCTTTTTATGTGATATTTTCAACGAAGATGATCTTTTAATATTATGTAAAGCTTTTTTTACATTTTTGATAGAGTTTTTTTTTTTTACGGGATATTTTGTTTCTCTTATTGGTATGATTTGTTCTCCTTGTTGTTGTTGTTTTATTATTGAAACTTCCCTATTTTTAGAAATAACTTTTAAATTCAAAGATAAAAATTTTATCTTGTCGTTATAAATATCCCTTTCTTGTTCTGGTGTTTGAAAGTTGCTTTTGTGGGACTTGCGGAATAGTTTGTGTATACTAAGTTTCATTGATAGATACTTGATTGTTTTTGCAAAAAAGAAAAAAAACATCAAGTATTTATAAAATCCATTGAGTTAATACAAAATTAGCATTTCGCTGAAAATATATACCTTTTAAAACATATTCCTGTGCAAATAGTGAAACAAACATGATGAATTGACAGGTCAAAAAATGATTCAATAAGTTTCCTATGGCCGAGCCCCCCTGCTCCAGTTTTGTTTCAAAACAGTTTCATATTTTTCGCTAAAATTTTACGTAAGCACAAAAAAACTGACATCTTTTTCATTGACTCATTCTCGGGAGCGGATTTTATCTTGACTCATTTGTACATTTAGATAATGCTCCTATTGAGTACACTATTATCAGTAGTGCATCCATTCAAAAATTACTTCCATATATACTTACACATTATTAACGCTCATTATCTTATCAATATCTTTTTTTTTATCAATAAATCTCTTTTTAATTCTTTCTTTCATCAGATTATATAATTAGCATATTCATCTATCAACATTATGCTTGACACAACAGAAACTCAACTTTTCAAAAGTAAAATTTCAATTCTTACGATACCCAGAGAAAACTTTTGGATATTTAAATCGGGAATATTGGAAATAATATTTCAATTAATAGATGTATATGAAAATAGAGCTAATTCACGATATTCAGATAATGATGTTTTATCAATTTCATCAGAATCTTTCTCAGACAATGATAGAGATGGATATCGATTATCAAGCCCAACAGATAATGACGATACAGATAATGATAGTTTAGAAGGAAAAGCTGAAATCGAAGATGACGGATTATTTTTTCATTTAGCATTTGCAACAGAAGAAGTTACATTAATTTGTTCAACTAAATTAGTCAAACGTTATTTATTAAAGGCGATTAAATTAGATTCTAATTCAACATTAATTACAGATGAATTTTTTATTATCCAAGTGTTTAACGATGGTTCTAATATTGGTAAAAAAATTTTAGAATTAACACAACCTTTATCATTAAATAACATATCCTTATTTTTCATATCCAATTATTTTTCAGATTTAGTATTAGTTCCTATTAAAGATAAAAGTAAAGCATTGAAAATACTGGAAGAAGTTCAACAAAACAAGGATAATAATAATAATTCATCATACTTTGATGATTTAGAAACGAAGACTATGGAATTGTTTAAAACTAATAATATTAAACCAAAGTTAGTCACTGATGTGAAATTATTATTAACAGGTGCAAGAATTGGAGATTCTACTGAAGTGTTGAAACAAACGGCAGAATCAATTTCTAGATTAAATACAGAAGAATTAGGTGGAACGAATTCATTTCCTAAATATTTTGCAATTACGAGAACACCAACTGAAGAAATTGGATTGTTATTGCCATATGATAATTTTGAATTAAATCAATTAAAATTTTCTAAATCCAATATTATGGGATCATTACAGGATTATTACTATCCTATAATTATTGATTTAAAGAATTTACCATTGGATTTGAAGGGAATTGTTTCAGGTATGGCATCGAAATTACTTAGAATGAATATTGATGAAATGAGTTATCTTTCGTTAGGTAAATCGGGTATTGTGTTAATACCTGATATGTTTAAAGAAACAGTTGAAGAAAATCTTGATGTATAAATTTTTTTGAAAAAAGAGCTTCCTATAAGCATTGTTGAAAAACTGTATAACTAAAATAAATTGACACCTCATAAATATATCCGCATATAAAAAGATTAACGCTAGAAGTATAGCTGATTATGAAAAGAATGACGCATAATCTAAGAAGACGAAGTCGTCCAAAAGTTACGGCAGTTTAACCTGGTTACGCGGAATTTGTAAGATATATCTTTAGCACTACGATCAATGTTGTTGGTTGCACAGCTTTGAAGCGAGCAATCAAACAGAACGCAAAGGCAAATGCAAACGCACGACCGGTAAGCCATAACCGTCCCCTGGTCATCGCCATCCCATCGCCATCCCATCGCCATCCCATCGCTGATCGGCAGCACGGCGTGCAATGTCGGATGTCGGATGTCGCGTCGGATGTCGCGTCGGATGTCGCGTCGGACGTTCGCTGCGGCTGCGGCTGCGGCTGGCGGCTCTTTCTCCATCCAGCGCTCAGCGCTCCGCCGCGCGGACCGTTGCACAGCGCACTACCCGATGAGGCAATCCCAGCGCGTTTCCCCCCGCCCCCGCCGTTCTCTGTGGCGGAACATTGTGCACGCGCGTTCTGTTCCGGCCGGCTGGCGTGGGCACCCTGGATTGGCGAAAATCCGGCAGGCGAACAGCTGCCATCGTGCTTTTCCATTGTGGCATCCCAGGCGGTCCGGCGGGCTCTTGTGGATCGTCCTGCTTGTTTTGGTTTGCTTTCTGCTTCTTGCTAGCGTCTTATAAATATATATTATGTATATTATATATATTATATATATACATAATCGCTCAATGGTATAAGTACCTATAGCTAACACAAACGATCGGTCAATTTACACCCCTATCACCAAGCAGGCATCCAAAAAGGGAATTTGTGAAATCTATCAAGCTGTCAAAAACGAGCACTCCAAAAGTACCACAAAGTTTCTGTGGCCTATTTATTATGTAACATTTTTTAGTCATTTCCAAGTTTATACCCTGCACATGCACATGTGCATCTGTCGTATAAACAATATTTGTGGTTGTATAAACCAGTAACTCGTATTACAGTATATCTATTGTTCTATTACTTTCTCACAATTTTGCTCTCTACCTAAAATATATCTAGCAATTATTTAAACAAATCCTTTTCATCTCATCGCATTATTTACTCTTTCCAATCATTGACATTCTCTCCTTCTTGCTCTTTTCTTTATTCTTTACCTTGCATTTCCTTATCCCTTTCCTTCTTTTTCTAATTTCCTCTCTCTTTTCTTTATTTATCAAGTAACTAAATACAGGTTTATAAATGTCCACACTAGATTTAAAACAAAAGTCTTCACCACAATCTTGGGATGATGAAGACGATAACCTTTTAGTTCAACTTAAAGAAACTGAACATTTAGGTTGGAAACAAATAGCAAAACATTTCAACAACAGAACTTCAAATGCTTGTCAATTTAGATGGCGTCGTTTAAAATCTGGCCAACTAAAAAAAATTGCTAAATCAAATACAACTAAAGTTACAAAAATTTGCTCTTCATCAAAATATTCTATGTCTAGCGAATATACCGATTCAGAGAAATCTTTTAGGACTTTATCCCCAAACACTAAATCATTTGATAATTGGACAATTGAAGAAGATAATTTAATTAGTTCAAGAACTATCAAACAATTATCTATTGTTGAATTATCAATTCTATTACCAAATAAATCAACTATAGAAATTGAAAGTCGGATTAATTACTTAGAAAGTAAGAAAATAAGTGTTGAATCATTATTAACAAGTGCAGAACTTTCTCCAAGTTCTGGGTCTGAATTTGAATTTGAAAGTACAAATATAGTTTCAAGAGCATCAAGCTATTCAAGCACGGTTTCATCAACTTATACATGCAATATTCCAACGAAAGATCAAAACATTAGCTTATCACATTTCTCAGTATTAAACACATCAACAATTGTTTTACCACCAATTAAAAATATCATCAATAATAATAAGGAAAAACTACCACCACTTTCAAAAATTTATTCTTTAATCAATCAATAGTTAGCTCTTCATATTATAAAGCTACATCACATATATACCTCTTACTTATTACATTAACTATTGTTTGGTTTTATAGAATGTTAATGGATAAGCTTAATTTACAATTTTTTTCAAAAACAATTTAGTACATGAATTTAACTTCACTATTTAAAAAAGTAACAAATAAATGTTATAAATCGCATTCATTTGCCCTTTTTAATCTTTTTGTATAATTTTTTTTTTATCTAGAGATATGTATATACGGCGGGACCATATTATATAAGAAAATAAATTCTGAATAGTTAAATTCAAAAAACAGAACTTTTGATCATATGAATGATAAAAACTCAAGAATATAAATGACTATTTTAGAGCTTTATGTTGAAATCATGGTCAGAAAAATAAGCATTTTTTGAGGCTGGAGCTGAGAGATAAACCTTAATTGGTGGTAACGATAATAGTAATGCGATTAAAAAATTCTGCCTCTCATGAAGTGTGAGACTCACATACTGGAAGGAAGAAGGGATGTAAAATTCGCTTCTATAATGAATTTTCAGGGGTGTTTTTTTAAAACTTTCATCAATCACATGAAGTTTGTAATGATTATATAACAATCTTTTATATTTCAAACTTTATCACGCAGCTTTATTGTTTAAATAAATGTTCCGATTGGGGCGCTGTTTTATTAGAAAAATGACAACTCCTTCTCATATCATCACTGAATCTTCCACTACAACCGCTTCTTCGATCACTGAAACGTTCACTCCAAGATATTATGATATTGGTGTTAATATAACTGATTCAATGTTTGAAGGTTCTTATCATGGAAGACAACATCATAGAAATGATACTGTTGATGTTTTATTAAAGGCATATAGACATCATGTTACTGATATATTATTAACTGGTTCATCATTGGCTGAATCTAAACGTACAATTGAAATAATTGAATCATTAAAACAATATGAGAACATACCAACGTTATATTCAACCGTTGGTGTTCACCCATGTACTGTATTGGAGTTTGAATCTTCTGAGTCAATTGAAACTCATTTAAAGAGTTTAGAAGACTTAATCATTCAAGGTATCAATTCAAATATTGTTAAAGCATTTGGAGAAATTGGTTTAGATTATGATCGTTTACATTACACTCCAATGGATAAACAATTACTTTATTTTGAGAAACAGTTGAATTTGGCAACTAAGTTTGATCTACCTTTATTTTTACATATGCGAGCTGCATGTGATGATTTTATAAAAATTTTAAAACCTTTCTTGACAAATGGTTTACTAAAAAATAAAAACTTATTAGTCCACTCATTTACTGGTGATAAAACCGACATAGAAAAACTTTTAGATTTAGAAAAAAATTCAAATACATATAATTATAAAATATTTATTAGTATAAATGGTGCAGGATTACGTGATGAATCTACATTAAGTATATTACCATTCATACCGTTGAATAGATTAATGATTGAAACAGATTCACCATGGTGTGAAATTAAGAAAACACATCCATCTTGGAAATATTTATCCAAATCTCCAAATGATTTTTATCCAAGTGACTATGAAAATTATCAAATTCAATCAAATTTACCTGAAATAAAAGAATTGTTAATGGCCCCATTAAAAAATAAGAAAAATAATAATAATGTAAATTTAAATTTGTTTGACTTTTTACCTATTCCAATTGTCAAAAGTGATAAGTTTGATAAATTTAATTATTCAGAATTGTTCGTTGATTCTCCATTAATTAAATCACGAAATGAACCATGTCTAATTGGTTTAGTCGCTCAAGTTATTGCTAAAATAACTAATACTAATTCAAAAGTTATTATAGATTCATGTTATCAAAATAGTAAAGAAGTTTTCGGATAAAATGATATAAATTTATAAAAAAAAATGTAACATGTACGTAAGATTTAATATATACTATTGAAAATATAATGAAAATTAGTTTAAAATAAAAAGAGAAGAGGGACGAAAAAACCACGATAGCGTAAAAAAAATAAAATAGTACTAATATTAGCAAGTTGAAAAAAATATCATTAACAAAATCATTATCAAACTAAGCAAAAAGGAAGGAATCACAATATGAAGAAAAAAATAAACTGATATAAAATGGAAACAAAAATAGGAATAGAATAAAATAAAACGAAATGAGAATGAGAATTGAATTGAATAGAAATAAGAAATGAAATGATGAAGAACAATTCATAGCGTAGTATATGTATAATGATAATAAGATAATCTAATAATAATGTACTGAATAAATTATGTGCAAATAAACAAACAGAAAAGTTTAGAAAAAGAATGCATGTTTTGTTATTTTGAAATTTAGAAAAGAGTAGAACAAAATCAATTGACTAATTTAAAATAATGATTTCTGAATACATTTGAATTGATGAATATATTAATACAATTTAACTATTTTCTATTTGATTTATTATTGTTTGTCGTTTTTTTTATCTTCATCTTCAGAAATTTCCATTACTTTATCTTCATCATTATTTTCTTCTGCCTCATGGTTAATATCACCATCTTCTTCCATAACACCAAGAGATTGTAAAATAGAAGTTGCAGAAGGATCTAAATAAATGACATTATTATTACGTTGAGCAGAGGAAGCAGCTAATAATTGTTGTAAGAAAGCTGGTGCGCCACCTTTTAATACATTATCATCTTCTTCATCTTCTTCTTCGTGATCATTAGTCCTTAAAGTTGATCGTAAACCACCTAATTTACCATTGATTGAATCTTCTTCTTTTGTTTCAGACATCTTGGTTTCTATATCTACTTTATATAAATCAATTGATAATTCATCAGCAGTTGGTAATTTGTTAAATTCTTCATCGGAAATTTTCTCAGAAATTCTTTTATACCATTGAGCTAAAGACTCCTGTTCGTGAAGTAAAGCAACAATACAAACAGACATGTTATCACATCCAATACCAGAACCACCAGAAGTTGGAGCCAAACAAGTATTCATCATTAATTCAGAAATTTCAATCAAGGACTTGTTTTCTTTAACATATCTTCTAACAAAATCAACAACTTGTTGAGAAGTTAAACAATCCCAAATACCGTCACAAGCTAAAACTACAAATTCATCATTATTAGTATCAAGTTTATGTTCAATAACATCAGGTAAAGCAGTAACAGCTTGTTCTTCAGGTTTTAAAGATTCATCTTTAAATTCAAAATCACCAATACCTCTTGATAAAGCCAGGTTACCATTGACTCTACCCATATCAACAAAACCACCAGCATTTACAATTCTATTTTTTTCACCTTCATTAGTTGGTTTGTGGTCAAAACTTAAAGCTTTAACTAAACCATTAATAGATAAAACTGATCTTGAATCACCAGCATTTGCACAATAAATTGCTTCTGGGGTAATTAACGTTGAAGTTGCGGCACAACCAGAAGGATCCTTTGAAAGTTCAGCATCTTTTAAAATCGCAACATCAGTTGCTAAAAAGGTATCTTTTAAAGCTTGAATATATTCTTTCTTAATATAGTTTGCGTTTTTTGCTAAAATTTTTGGTAAATTTTCACCTGTAAAAATAGCAACTTTTTCGCCTCCATGACCATCATAAACTCCAAAAAAGGCGTTTTGTAAATCAGTAGGATTTGCAGATTCTGATAATGAAGACATATTCAAAATAGTTGAGTGAGAATCTTCCATTGAGACACGCCAACCTTGCATGCAAGACAAACCGTAGGCAACAAATTGATCGCCACCTTCTTCAGAGGACTTTTCGGTTTTAGGATGTGAAAGAATTTGACCCATAATGTGTGGTGTTGGTGTTGGTTTTAACGATGAAGATAGAGAGAGAAAGAAGCCAATGCTTTGGATATGAACGAAGAGAACACACGAACAACAACAAATAACAACAAACAACAGAGAAAAAATTTTACCTCCTGTGTGCAAAACATGTAGCAGTCACCCGCACTTCACCATCGCCGAGATCAAACAATACGACCTGATGGCGCCCCCATTGAGGCAACCGCCCGGTCGCTGGAACGCTGCGACGGTGCGACGCTGAGGCGCGGAGAAAATTTTTCTTCTCGCGTGCACAGCGCGGCGAAAATTTTCTTTTTCCCTTTTTCCTTTTTCCTTTTTCCTTTTTCCTTTTTCTCTTTTTCTCTTTTTAATCGACGCGTCGGGTTTTGCAGGCTTCCCTTTTTCGCATTTTCTTTTTTTTTTTTTTTACATTTTCTTCTGATTTTTTCAGTTTCTAGTAGTATCCTCCTTTTCACACATTACATCACAGCTTTCCCTTCTTTTTACCTTTCAAATCTGCTGATTTTTCTTACGTTATTGAGCTCATATGAAATGCGGCCACCCTTAAAAAACTATTCAACTTTTTTGAAAGCAAAATTTGGTAATTTTACCACAATTCAACTTTATTCTGCAAATCGACCCAACTTTTCATCTCCTATATCTTCAATCAGATTTAATCACAATGTTTCAATTAATAAAACCATCAATAATACGAATAAGCTTTTTACACCTTTGAATTTCTCTTGTTCTGAATTATCTTCAATATATTCTAAAAATTTATCTGATTTAAGCAAAAATCTGGATCTAGGAATTGATTTGTCAAAAACAATAAATCATATAAAAGTAATACAATATTATGACCTAAATCACATACCTAGTTTTGGTTCATTAGTCCATTTCAAGTCCACAAATATAGATTTATCTGTTGAAGAAATGTCGAATAATTTCGGTATTGTACTGAATGAATTGAATTTTAGTCTATCGAAACCTTCATGTTATAAAGTATTATTACCAAATTCTGACATCATTGAAATATTTAATGAGGATATTTTATTTGTTTTACCAAATTTCATTAACAGAGAAAAGATGACATCGTTTTTATCGGATACTGGCACCTTGTCAAATGAAAACTTAATTATGTTAACATATTCATTAAACGTGTTTCTTCTATTTTTTTTAAGAATTACAAATAATTTGTTGTCAAAAGATTTGATTAGGACAATTTATTTGAAGTCTGCATTTATAAACTATCAATCCTCTCTTAATATTCTTACTTTTTCAATTGATTTATACAATGATTCAAAGTCAATTAGAAATTTATTAAATATTAAAATAAATCCATTTGCATCACATTCATTAATTTTGGCATGTCATTTTTTAATATACAATGATCCAATCCATTTTAGATTTATTAAAAATTTAAAATCTTCAATTTTTAATCATTTGAATCCATTGACTCAAATTACAACAAATTATTATAAAAATCCAATTCTTCTATCCGAAAATTTAGAAAAGATTTTTAATCAATCAAATGAATTGATTCATAAATCGTACTATGATATTTTATTAAAAACAAATAATTTTCAAATTTTTAATATTTTAAAAACTGATGAAAATTTCAAAAGATTAATCTTATTGATTAAATATTCAATTGTTTATCCAAATTCTAAAATTTTAATTAAATTGAGAAGTTTATTACCAATTAAAGAGCCTATTCTAAACTCAAAAAACTTATATCAATTTTTAAAACAATTGGATATTTATAATGATACTACTAATCCAATTCTTGCCAGTGGTATTTATGGTTTAAACATTTATGATCCAATGAATTTATCTATAATTGTTAAAAATATTGATGAACTACAATATTCCTATAATAAAAGTGTTCAAGTTGACAAATTACCAAAATATCTACAGAGATATAACCCATTGAAATATTTAACTGTGGGTAATGCTATTAAAGATGATAAATTTTCAAATAAAAGTTACTCAAATGAATTTATCAAAATGATTAATGATTCCAAAAATGAAATTTGGCCAAAATTTAAATCAATAAATAAGATGGCTGTTTATAAGTTAACTGATACAATCGCGTTTTCAGTTGCACAAATCTCTTTGACTAATTATAAATTTAATATTTTTATACCAATACCAAATCAATCTCCTAATGAAAATATTACAGTTCAAGAACCAATCAAAGTTAATAATAATATTGAAAGTTTTCCTAAGGTAACTCTATTTAATCATTATTTAAGAATCAATCAGCCATGTATAAAACTAACTTTCAATCATGATTTAATAAATTCTAATTCTTTAACGTCACCAAATATTAAAATTGGATTAGATATGTTTAAAAAAATTGAAGAAATTGATCAAGATTGGTTTAAGAATAGAAATCCATCAAATTTAAAAGGTTCAAAGAAAAAAATGGATTGTTGGCTATCATTGAATAAATTATTAAATTTATTAATTGAAAAAGAAAAATCAAGAATTAGACTAGGATATTTGAAAACATTTGGAGATTTTAATGAAAAGGATAAAAATATTTCAAATTTTAAAAAATTTTTTGTTGATAATGTTAATGAAAATCAGTTTGTTTCTGAAGATTCATTAAGAGATAAGAGATGGATAATAGAAAATTTGAAATTATTAATTGATGAAAATCTGTCAAGATTTTGTTATGAGAAAGGAATCAATATAATTCGTAGAAGTATAACAAAAGAAATTTCAAATTCAATTGATTACAGAATTTTTAAAAAATTTAAAATTTTTAAATGGTATGCAAATTCATATGAGACATTTAATTTTCAATTAAGTTCAAATCCTGGTGATTTAACAGCATATGTTAGTTGTCTAACCTTTTTAAGCAAATGTAAGTATGATTTCAATAAACACTTAAAGAAAGATCATCTATATTTACCATTGGGACTAAAATACTATTCAGCATTTACATCATTAGAATATATTGAAACACATTTAAATCAATGGCAATTATTTAGATATTTAATGATTGAATCTTTTAAATTACTTAAAGATAAAGATAATAAAGTTTGGAATCCAAAATTGTTAGATAAAGTTACGTGTGAACATTATAATAAATGTGTATCACAAAGCGAAGGATATATCGAGATTATTAATAGAATGAATAGATTTGAAATATTAAAACAAATCGAGAAAAGAATTAGTGGAGGCACTAATGATAATATGGAACTTATGAGATGTATAATTACAAAAATCAATAAAGATAAAATAATTGGTTACTGGTTTGAAATGGATATTGAAGTTGAAATTCAAGCAGATTTTAATAAAGCTACTATTGGTGATAGATTGTTATGCTCTGAAATCATTCATGTTAATTCATTAGAAGATGTAGTTATTGTAAAATAGGTAATTCGTATATTTAGTATAGACAAGTTTAAGTTTAATTTTTTTTTTTTATTATTTTTTTTGAGACCTGATGGTAAATGTTGTTAACTTTCAACAAAATGAACCCTCGAAGTAGAAAAAAAACTTTTTCACTTTATATTTAATGCACCTCTGTATGAGCAATCTAATTAATTTTGTGATTGTAAATTTTAATTGGGAAGACCGATTTGTTGGATTGACAGAATTCATAAAAATGAGTACTTTAAATTTAAATGGGGTTATAATTGCCGGCATTGTTGGCGTTTTAGGTGGTATTTACATTGGATGTCAGGTAAAAAGTAAAGAAATCCAAAAAGATTTTTACAAAAAGGTAGAAGATGCGGTTAATGATGAGTCAGAAGAAGAAGAGGATGATGTGGGGATATTAGTTGACTCTAAGTGTTTAAACGACGTTGATGGAGAAGTTAGAATGGCTTTGATTGTTAGAAATGATTTAGGTATGTTAAAAGGTAAAACTGCAGCACAATGCTCCCATGCCGCAGTTTCCTTATACAGACAAATGAATGATTATGAAAAAAGTAAAAATTTTAATCCAGTTATGTTACAAAGATGGGAAGAGGGAGGACAAGCTAAAATTGTTCTAAAATGTTCTAACATCGAAGAAATTGAGGAATTATTAATGAAAGCTGTCAGTTTGAACATCAATAATTACCTTGTTGTTGATGCAGGTAGAACACAGATTGCTAGTGGCAGTGCAACTGTGCTTGGATTAGGTCCGGCACCACGAAGCGTTCTCGATATTGTGACTGGGGATCTTAAATTGTATTAGGTTTTTGGGTATAACGGTTATATAAGTATTATCAGGGTGTATAGGCCAAAATGTCTTAATCCATGATATCACGTGCCAGACGCCAAACGAGGGGAACGAGGGGAACGAGGGGAACGACAAACTGTGGCGCACCATGCATTGCAGCACGTGCTTGCGCAAACCCAGCTCACAGGCACATGCACATGCGAATTTAACAGCTTCCGCAACAGGGTAACGTGCTGCAATTGTCCAATTGGTGGTGCATGTGAAAAATTTTTCACAGGGAGCTGGACTCGAGGTCTCGAGAGTTGGCTATATTAATGTGTTAAGTTTCCTTTCCTTTTCCTCCAGTCGCCCTCCTTCTCCTCTTCTTCTGTCCATTTCTTCCCCTTTTCTTGCTTTCTCTTTCTCTTTCTCTTTCTCTTTCTTTTTCTTTTGTCTTCTCTCTTATTTTTTTTTTCTTTCTTCAGCAAAACAATACAACAAAAATGGTTTCCTCCGCTGTTTTAGGTTTCCCAAGAATTGGTGCATTCAGAGAATTAAAGAAAAATACCGAAGCTTACTGGGCTGGTAAGATCAATGCTGAACAATTATTAAAGGTCGGTAAAGATATCAGAGAAAAGAACTGGAAATTACAAAAGGATGCTGGTGTTGATATCATCCCATCTAACGATTTCTCTTTTTACGATCAAACTTTAGATTTATCTATTCTTTTCAACGTTATTCCAGAAAGATACACCAAGTATGAATTATCTACTTTAGATACTTTTTTTGCTATGGCAAGAGGTTTACAAAGAAAGGCTACTGAAACCACTAAGGCTGTTGATGTTCCAGCTTTAGAAATGGTTAAGTGGTTTGATGCTAACTACCATTATGTTAGACCAACATTTTCCAAGTCCACCAACTTCAAGTTAAACGGTCAAAAGCCTGTTGATGAATATTTAGAAGCTAAGGCTTTAGGTATTGAAACTAGACCTGTTTTACTTGGTCCTGTTTCTTACTTATACTTGGGTAAATCTGACAAGGATTCCCTTGACTTAGAACCAATTACCTTATTAGAAAAGATCTTACCATTATATGCTGAAATCTTAAAGAAATTAGCTGATGCTGGTGCAAAGGTTGTTCAAATTGATGAACCATCCCTTGTTTTAGATTTACCAGAAAATATTCAAGCTGCTTTCCAAACTGCTTACGCTAAATTAGCTGCTGCTGAAGGTTTACCTGAATTAGTTTTAACTACTTACTTCGGTGATGTTAGACCAAACTTATCTGCTATCAAGAACTTACCAGTCTCTGGTTTCCATTTTGATTTTGTTAGAACTCCAGAACAATTTGATGATGTTGTTTCTATCATTGGTGAAAAGCAAACCTTGTCTGTTGGTATTGTCGATGGTAGAAATATCTGGAAAAACAACTTTGCTAAGTCCATCGAATTTGTTAACAAAGCAGTCGAAAAGGTTGGTGCTGAAAGAATTATTGTCTCCACTTCTTCCTCTTTATTACACACCCCAGTTGATTTAACTAATGAAAAGAAATTAAATGCAGAAATCAAGAACTGGTTCTCCTTTGCTACTCAAAAGGTTGATGAAGTTGTTACCATTGCAAAGGCTGTCTCTGGTGAAGATGTTTCTGCTAAATTAGAAGATAACGCTGCAGCAATTAAGTCTAGAAAGGAATCTAAGATTACCAACAACCCAGAAGTCAGAAAGAGAACTGCTGAAGCTATTGCTGATCCATCCATGGCTAAAAGAATTAACGATTTCCCAACCAGATTAGCTGTTCAACAAGCTAAGTACAACTTACCATTAATTCCAACTACCACCATTGGTTCTTTCCCACAAACCAAGGAAATTAGAATTAACAGAAACAAATTTAACAAGGGTGAAATTACTGCTGAAGAATACGAAAAGTTCATTAACGCTGAAATGGAATTAGTTGTTAGATTCCAAGAAGAAATCGGTTTAGATGTCTTAGTTCATGGTGAACCAGAAAGAAACGATATGGTTCAATATTTTGGTGAAAAATTAAATGGTTTTGCTTTTACTACTAACGGTTGGGTTCAATCTTACGGTTCTAGATATGTTAGACCACCTATCATTGTTGGTGATGTTGACAGACCAAGTGCAATGACTGTTAAGGAATCTGTTTACGCTCAATCTTTAACTAAAAAACCAATGAAGGGTATGTTAACTGGTCCAGTTACTATCTTAAGATGGTCTTTCCCAAGAGATGATGTTACTCAAAAGGTTCAATCTTATCAATTATCCTTAGCTTTAAGAGATGAAGTTTCTGATTTAGAAAAAGCAGGTATTACTGTCATCCAAGTTGATGAACCAGCTCTTAGAGAAGGTTTACCATTAAGAGGTGGTGCTGTAAGATCTGACTACTTAAACTGGGCTGCTGAATCTTTCAGAATTGCAACTTCTGGTGTTGAAGATAGTACTCAAATTCATTCACACTTCTGTTACTCTGACTTAGATCCAGCTCATATTAAGGCTTTAGATGCTGATGTCGTCTCTATTGAATACTCCAAGAAGGATGATCCAAACTACCTTCAACAATTTGCTACTTATCCAAACCATATTGGTCTTGGTTTATTTGATATTCACTCTCCAAGAATCCCATCCAAGGAAGAATTTATTGCTAGAATTAGTGAAATTTTAAAGGTCTCTCCAGTGGACAAATTTTGGGTTAATCCAGATTGTGGTTTGAAGACAAGAGGTTGGGAAGAAACTAGAGCTTCTTTAACCCACATGGTTGAGGCTGCTAAGTACTTCAGAGAAAAGTACGCTAAATAAGCATGTCATCATGGTGTATAATCATCATCATATGACTGATTATGCACAAATTTATGACATTTATTCAACATTAATGTCATGCTGGTTATGATAACGAAAATAAAAAAAAATTCTTGTATTTTATTACTTTTAACTCCATTTATTAATACTCTTTATTTTTATAATTGTATTTATTTTCTCTTTTTCTATAAATAATGGGATTTCAACATCGGTCTTTAATAATTTTAAAACAAAAACGAATCGTAATTTAACTGGATTAAAGCAAGTTATTTAAGAAAAGTTACAAAATAAGGATTAAGTCCATTTTTGAATAACAACAGAATTCTTCAATCCTGCTTCAGCTATAGTTTGATCTTTCTTACCTTCTAGTGGTTGGGGTGGAAATGCCGTTACCAAACCCCATTGTCTATGATCATTATTTTGGGAGGCAACAAAATTATAAATTTCTTCAACCTTATCCGTGGAGTTGAATCTTTGAACTATTCTTGATCCTGTCGCTAGTCTAATTTGAATACTAGTATCACCGTCAAGTTCAATGTTAGTCTGTCCTTCAAGGTCTTTTTGAAATGGCTCCGTTGGTTCGCTAGATTTAGAGTTGTTAGATTCGTATTTTGCCAAAGCTTCTTCAACAGTAGTTGGTTCACCAGGTATTGGTGATCCTAATCTATTACCTGAGCCTTGGAATCCATAAATTCTTGGCTTGGCCTGTTGATTGTCATGATAACTTTCTTCTAGTTTTTTGACAACGCTAACATCAACATCTTGGAACATTTGAACATTCAATAAGCTTAATGGCGCCCTACCCATATTCAACTGTTTTAAATATTCTTGGTTTTGTGGATCATCATATTTATATAAAGCACCGTCATCAATACTAAAACCCTCTTTCCAAAAAGTAATTGTTCTAGTAAGTTTTTCTGGTTTTTTGAAGCCATTTGATGATTCTGGGTCGACAACTGTTCTAGAATCGACTGCATTTTCAACCGATCCCAAAGAATGACCGGTACCTTTAAAGGATTTTTGTTTCTTTGAAGATTGTTCATCATCCTCTCGATCATTATCTCGCCAATCAGGTTCGCCAGACTCTTTTTGTGCCTTTTCAATTAAATCATCAACTAAACTTCTTCCATTTTTTGGCTTATTTGGATCTTCAACTGCTAAACCGGATTTTTGGCCACCTGTGAAAAAGTTCATATCATTATCATCATCATCATCGTTTTGATCGCCTCGTTGTAAATCTGAAAAGGATCTAAAAACTGAGCGTGCAGGTTTACCTTGAGTCTTTGATGTCTCTTTTGGTGTTTCGGCTTTTGAGCCTGGTGCTACATGTTCATTATTATAATAATCATTAACTGAAAGCTCAACATCATAATCGTTTCTTGCTAAATACTGCTCAGCAACAGACTTAGCAATTCCTGTAATGCCAATAAATGCTTCAACTGCTTGTTCTTGTGACATGAGTGGCGGCTGTTAATTAATACTGATTTTATATGCCATTTACAAGGCTAATCGATGTATTGGCAAGTGGCAAATCGTTTTTGATCAAAAAAATAATCGGCCTTTTGTCGAGCATGTTCTTTCTCCACATTCTCAAAGAAAAAAAAAAAAAAAAAAAATTAGGATCACGATATAATATTATAAATGAACTACATATTTATAAATATTACATGTAGAGTTTTTCTGCTTCAACAATAGTATTGTTATTTGCCTTCATCTTATTCATAGTTTCAATATATTCATCGTATGGATCACTATCAAAAACGATACCACCACCAGCTTGTAAGTAAGCGATATGATCCTTAACAACTAGAGTACGTAACGCAATACATGTATCCATAGTTTTACCGTCATAACTCCAATGGCCAACTGCACCTGCATAAACACCTCTTTTTTCCTTTTCAAGTTTACCAATAAGTTGCATTGCACTAACTTTTGGTGCACCAGACACGGTACCTGCTGGGAAAATCGATCTGAAAGCATCAAATCTTGATTTATCAGCACGTAATGTACCACTGACTTGAGAAACTAAATGCATAACATGTGAAAAACGTTGAACTTGTAGTAAACTATCGACATTAGTAGTAACTGGATCACAAACACGATTGATATCATTACGTGCTAAGTCAACAAGCATAACATGTTCAGCCCTATCTTTTAGTGAAGATTTTAATTCATTAGCTAATTCGTTATCTTCTTCAATGGTTTTTCCTCTACGAATTGTACCTGCAATTGGATGTGTGATAACTTTATCATTGGAATCTGATTTAACTAACAATTCTGGAGATGCACCAACAATTTGGAAATCTAGGTAATCAATATAAAACATATACGGTGACGGGTTAACAGTTCTCAAGTGGTTATAAATGTTGAATGGATGAAGTTTAGTTGGACGACTAATACGTTGAGAAGGAACAGCTTGAATGATGTCACCCTTTTTAATATGTTCTTTTAATTTATGAACAAAATTTTCATAACCTTCTTGACCAATGTTTGAAGTAAATGTTTCAGGATTTACAATTTTTGGCTGTTCTGGATATTTCACTTCTGATGATTGTAAAATAGTTGAAACTTCTTCGATTTCTTTTAAAGCATTTTCATATTTTAACTGAATAGATTTTTCATTATCAATAGTTCTGTTAACATGAATATTGTTAATAATTTGGAATCTTTGAAAAACATTATCGTAAGCAACTATAAGATCAAAAAGCATAAGGAAAGATTCTGGTAGTTTTAAAACATCTTTTAACTCGTCATTTCTTGTCTTTGGTTCAAAATATTTAATACAATCATATGAAATATAACCAATAGCACCACCACTTAGTTTTGGAACACCAGGTAACTGTGCTTGTTTAATATTGGCTAATTCATCTTCCAATAAAACAAGAGGATCGATTTCATTTCCTTCAGTTGGTCCAGTTTTGATAGTACGACGGGGAGAAACACCCATGAATGAGTATCTAGAAACTTGTTCACCATTAGTAGCACTTTCAAAAAGGAAGGACTCAGTAGGTTTGGATTGAGCACCTGTTAACTTGAGGTATGCAGTATGTGGTGTTAAGTAATGTGCACTTAAGAATTTATAAACTGGAAAAACATTTGATTCTTCATCAGATTTAATGTAATCGTAAAGTTGTGGGAATGATGGCTGGCATACAGACATTATGGATGTAGAGCAATTTTGTTAATTCAAAAACTGTAGAAACACGCAACCTGCTTCGTGCTGAAAAAAAGGGTTAAAAAATAAAGAGGAGCATTATTCAAAGTCGAGTTGTTGGTGCTTAGTGACTCATGAACTTTCCAAAAATTCACTTTAAAACCCAAAAAAAAATACTCAAAAAAAAATTGAAAAATAAAAGGTCGTACCCGGATTCGAACTGGGGTTGTTCGGATCAAAACCGAAAGTGATAACCACTACACTATACAACCATTTATGAAATAAAAAAATTATGGTTTGCTATCTTACTAAATAAACTTTCACGTGCTTTCAATACTATCAAACATATAGAATGACATATACATTAGTGAAGATTGCTATACGACGACCAGTTATGTAACTATTCATATATATTGCATAATTTTAAGCATTATTAAAAAACATTTGACACCGTAAACGCGGAATATTGTTTTAACATTATGAACATTGCAAACATTGCAAAATAATAACAATAACAAGTAATCTTTTAAATAAGTATTGCTGGCATGTGATTACGCTGGTGCTTACATAAGCGGTTTTATTGTGATAGTGGCTTGTTTTAAGAACATGAAGAATGTTTTAAAACCAAGTTATGGAAAGTTCTGGAAAGACTTTCAGAAAGGTCTAGAAATCAGCTATAGAGTCTTCTAGAAAGAACTTCAGCCAGCTTGACTAATTTAATCATTGGGAAATATACGTAAGACAGATTCCCTTCTCTTACTTTAGTTTATAGTTTCAATTTATATTTTATATTAGTTTATTTAGTAATAAACATTTTTATTATCTAAAACATATTATGGATCCTCATACAAGAATACTTAGGCTTCAACATTGCGAATTTCGGAAGTGTCAGACTAGAGATAACTACCGAGATAAACAAAATAAAAGCAACAAACTTAAACACTGGTGCCTTTGCTTGCTTTGTTGATATGTAGTGATACAGGTTTATTAAAAATTGCTATTCTTAATGCATCCAATTTAATATCTACAGATTCAAACGGAAAAGCTGAACCATTTATTGAAGGTAATTTAATAAGAAAAAAGTTTTGAAGATATGTTCCTAAAAAGACAGTCAATTCTGAGGTTAATGAAAGTTTTAAGATTTCAATTAAATCTAAACAAAGTGAATATTTCTTATTGTGTTTTTCATTGGGATTTAGCAGGTGATAATGATCCACTAGGTAAAATTAAATTTAACCTATTGCAATTACCAACCAAACAAGAATTTACTTTTTAATTAGATACACAAGGTTTAGTACAAAATTTAACTTATGACCATATGTTGCAAACAATTCCTTAAAATGGCTAAGAGGAACTCTTTTGGTAACTATGCTATCGATTTTATATTATGGGGAACTGTCCCCAAAAAACGTACATGCTCCCAAAATGCTAACTCTGAATAATGAATTTAAAAGATAATATTAAGAACAAATAAAAATTTTAATAAATATGGTGTTTTTATTTAGTCATGTATGACTAGTCTATTGAATGGTGTCTAGTAACTTATTAGAATACTTTATTATTTTATTTGACAATGAAGATGGATGTCTAAATAAGATTAATAAATTACTATAGAAGTTGGAGTTGGGTATTTAAATAAAAGGACTGTATATATATTATCTATATGCAGGAATAAACCGAAAAAGTAGTAATATAGAAAACCGCCACATTCCTCACTTTTCTTTATTACTGATGATTAGATTAATATTTTGAATTATACATAGTATATACTCCAAAGAAAACTAAACAATATGCAAAAAAAAAATTGGATGAACCGAAAAATACATCAAATTTGGGTTGACTTATAAGGGGCAAGGATCGTCTCTAAGTGAAAAAGGCGGTCATGGTGTTTAAAAGTTGAGGATATAGGGAGAAACCAAAAAACAAAAATCTTGATATCAGTAGTTTGATAATTTCCTCGATCAACATAAATTTATCTCGCAGCAAAGATGCTATTAACTGTGACAATTTTTATGAAGATATATTTTAAAAAGTGCCAAAGGCAATAAGAACCTATGTTTACGTACTGGTACATCTTTTTTCTATTCATTTATACGTTTGAAATTTAATTCCATAACGAAAAATTTAGAGGCCACTTGTGAAAAATTAAGAGAATTAAAAAAAAAATTCATCCGTTAGATCTTATACTTTGAAAAAGTTTGATGTAAGTTGTTTTTTAAAAAAACATAATGTAAAGACAAAAAGAATCAAGTTCATAAATTAGAAGAAAGGGGAAGACTCAATGGAACGTTGAATAGAAAATGGTCTCATATTGCGAAGCAACTGAAAGAATGTTGTTTTACACCTTGGAAGAGACTCTCCGGGATGGGACAATCCATGAAAACTTATAGGACTTTCTAACAGAGAAGACTATTTTATTATTTAGAGCCAACAGTTTTAGATCTGCAAAACTCACAGTTTTGGATGATGAGAAGTTCTATGAAAAAGTCCATTGCAGTATAGAGGAATGCTCTTTAGGGTTGTTAGTTGAAACTGAAACTTTGATAATTTAGGTAACGCAACAATACAAACACTATGGCCCAGTGAGCTGTTACAGAATTTGATAAAAAATTGAAGATAATGTTATGTATTGATATGAAATAGAAAACATTCAAGTAAATGGAAAAATTCAAATGAGCAGTAGTGGAGACATAAGTGAGAATTCGTAGGCTCTGAATACCTGCAATAATTTTGACTAGTAAATTGTAGAAAAGAAAAAGAAAATTTGGGAACGTGGTTGTGTTGTCATCAATAGTTGGAAAAGTAAACAGCAGAGTGCAAGGAAGTAGATAGTGAGTGAGCAGTGATTTATTTCATTGCAAACCAAGGTTGATAATGACAAGTTTCACGACGGACATCGCGAAGAAATCACTTAGAAATTTTAGACGCCTTTTTTTTAATCTCCCTTAGTTGCCACTATGGAAAGTTTTGCTGGGAAGTAGGGATCCATCCCGTTTTTATCCTTCCTTTTATACCTTATAGCCGATTAATACAATATATAGAAAGTATTTTACAACTAGTAATATTTTAAATTATCCACTAATATGAAGGAACATCCAATCGTTGGTCATTTGTCTTCACTTAATCAGTTCATGACAGTCTTATCTGACAGGACACGTTTATCAAAATATCAACTTTTACTGCTATCTATTTTTCCACTATTAATACTATTGGGACAATTTATGAGCACATTTTCCCCCGATGAAACTATACATAATTACTTAACATCATCAGGTAACTTGGTGAATAAATGGTTTGTCAAACAGGGTTGGTTTTGGACTATTATAACATACTTTAATATTGTGTTCAACAAGCTCAAAAAAAGAATCATACATAGGAAACTTGTATTAACGTCAATGTTAAGAGTACTATTAATAACCATTGGTTGGTTTTTTTTTACACAGTGGTTTCACGGACCTCCAATAATGGATAGAATTTTTGTCTTGACAGGTGGACAGTGTCACGATGTGCATGAATCAAAAATACCCAATCATCTTAAAAGTTTGTTCGATATTTCAATCAGTTCTGCACCCAATTATTTTAATTCAAAATCCATATCTTCTGCAAGCTGCAAGGCCATGAGGGGATCATGGAGAGGTGGTAGTGATCCATCGGGTCATGTGTTTTTGCTAACACTAAGTATTTGTATATTGGTTCTGGAATCAATTGAATTCTATACAGTTGAAGAAGGTTTCCTGAGAAATATTTCAGGTCAAGATGTACCTTTACAAAAAGTGCTTGCACATCCTATTGTTATAATGTTAGCTGTTGTTGCTTTGGAAGTAACTATGTTTCTTATGACGATAATAAAATATCACAGTCTGGTTGAACAGCTTTGTGGATTTGGTGTCGCATTGATAGTGTTATGGCTTGTTAACAGAATAATAGAATTGTTGCCTCTATAATATACAGTAGATCTATGTACAAATATTCCTAAAAGCTTTGTAATAATAGTAAGTAATCCATGAAATCCGGCTAAGGTGTGCGGAACTAAATTAGCAACATGTTTCTGCTTAAATTTGTATTGATGAGTCTTCACAACAATAGACAGGGTTTTTCTCTCAATACTTCGGATAGACTCAGTTAGACTATCAAAATGACTACCACCAAAAGAGATATTTTTGCATGGGCATTGATTGCGGTGGCTGCTGAGCCATACGTTGTTTCAGTGCTCGGAACTTACACACCTATTTTATTGGAACAACTAGCCAGAGAGAACGGAGTTCTAGCAAGTGATCATCTCACACCATGCAGAACATTCAATTCGCCGCCTGGAAATGATCCAATACCACAACCACCTCCCCCAGAACATTTTAAAATATCAAACGAAGCGTGTCTCTTACCCGTTTTTGGAAACCGAGTTTACATTGACACTTCTAGTTATGCATTGTATACTTTTTCTTTTTCTGTTCTACTCCAAACTATTTGTGTTCTTACAGTCAGTGGCATTGCTGATAATAGTAGTTATAAAAAAAAATTAATAATATTATTTGGGATTTTAGGTGGATTCACTACAACTTTGTTTTTCTCTTTAACTTCCCGTAACTATTACGTTGCCTCAATACTTGCCATGCTTGCAAATTGTTCCTTTGGGTGTATTAATGTTCTAATGAATTCATATCTAACAATAATGATTAAAAATTATCCATTTCACGGTATAAATGATGAGAATCAACAATTTCTAATTGAAAACAGCCTAAGTGACGACGAAATTATAAATAATACTAATATTGACGACTTAGTCGGAAACTCGGAATTAGGAAATATTGGTGCAAAAATTAGCGGAGTTGGAACTTCAACGGGATACATTGCGGCACTGTCAATTCAAATATGTTCGTTATTTTCTTTAGGCTATTTAAAAAGTGTCAATGGAGATATGATTTGGTGTATTAAAATAATTATTTCATTTATTGGTATTTGGTGGCTTGTGTGGCAAATTCCTATTAGTATATACCTAAGAAACTTGATTGGGTCAAATTTAAAAGACGATATGACGGTTACTGATATGATAAATAAAGGTTATAAGGATCTAGGACATGCATTAAACAGAATTAAAGATTTAAAAGATATTTATTTCTTTTTACTTGGATGGTTTGTTTTATCGGATTCCATAACAACAATAAATTCAACAGCCATCTTATTTGCAAAGACTAATTTACATATGCCAATGTTCTCTTTAGCCAAAATCGGAGTGTTAGTGATGTTCAGTGCAATAACAGGTTCTATTATCATTCCAAACCTTATAATCGGAAGATACAAATGGGATTTACAACAGGTTTTAATAGGATTAATTTTGTGGTGTCTTTGTGTACCAGTTTATGGTATATTTGCATTGAATTCAACTTTTGAAATGTATATATTAGCTATATGGTATGGAATTGGACTTGGTGGGTTAAGTACCGTAAGTAGAAGTATTTATTCTATTATCATACCAAAGGGTAAGGAAAGTATCTTTTTCTCTATTTTCAGTTTAACAGACAAGACTAGTTCTATTATTGGACCTCTCGTTATTGGATTGATTGTGAACATTTTCCATGAACTAAGAGGAGCATTTTGGGTTTTGGCAATCTTATTGATAATTAGTATACCTATCTTGTCGAAAAAATTTGACCTTGCAAGAGCTAGAAAAGAAGCTGAAGTATTTACATAAAGGAAAAAAAGCGTTATTTATATCTATAGTACTTGAGTAACTATTCAGAAATCATTTTGCGAACTATCTTAAACTAAATGTTGATTTTATTTTTTTTATTAAATGTGTAAACAAATCAAAATTATAAGCTTTTAATTTTGTTTACAACATCATTAATCTTCACAATTCAAGAATCAGTTTTTTAAAAGGCATAACTGAACAACTAATCGAAACAATGTTTAGTAACAAAAAAATGGTTAGATGATTAATGGGAGGAGCATTAAAGACGTAGTTCTTAAACAAAATTTAGTGCAATAACTGCTATTAATAAACAGGGGTATGTCACTCAATTTTTAGTGGTTATTGTCTTTGCATTGTTGAATAATGTAAAATACGAGACAAAAAATGGAGTACTTTTTTTTGATTTGTTTTTGTTGAGTATTCGTCCAGATTATAACTGAGATTTCACATTTCAGTTTTCAGAGGTTCGTTTAGTTTGGAGAATTGAGGCTCATTACGACTTTTTTCCCTAATATATTAAGAATAACAAGGTGTAGCTTAGTAGGATGGCATATAGATCAAGTTAATGTTGTTTAAAGTAAACACTACAAGTTCCACATGATAATAGCTAACACGAGTTGACAGAGGAATCTAGTCAACTCTAAATACTCGTCTTCGACCAGTTCTAGTGCGATAGACCGCAGTAAGGAGTAATATATTCTACTTCTGTCACATTAAATTGTACAATCTATAAAAGTATTACTTATTACTGCATCAGTTTGGGCCAATAAGCTCTCAAAAAATTATGTTGTCACCTCGCGGGGATTTTTTTTGACTGTCTGGAAAAAAAGAATTTTGGTGTTTTTCGGCTAATGGGGCGCTAAGCTCATCGGCTATCGGATAGGCAAACAGAGTTACTTACTTCCTTTGCTGAATACGGGATCATTATCAATATTGACAATTGAATTTAAGATTTATATATTAATTATAAAAAACGATTGAAAGTAAATAATGGAGGTTATATAAATGGTATATACAATAACATCTGTTGGATATAACATTCATCTAAGCAATTGTACAAGTACAAGTATTCCAGTGATGATTAATGTAAGCAGTAGCCCAAGTTTCAAAGTCAGCGTTATCGATGTTTTCTTGTTGTTGAGTGGCGGCAGTCTTAGTGTTCATTTTTAGCGGAATTATTTGTGTTGAATGTTTGTCTGGTTGGAATATATTTATATGATTTGTACTTAAAAGCTTTTGGACATCTTCAACGAATTGCAACTGAGATGGAATTGGTTCTAATTTATATAAATCAAGCTTGAATTAAAGCTACGACATTTTTCGAAAAAAAAATGAAATTATAGTACACCATCTACCATTGCAATTGCCCAAATAGGTAATTTTTTTAACTTGAGACAGTATTTGATAATCTGGAAAACTAAAATATTACCATTCACGTATTGTTTATGCCGTTCATAATTTTGAAACACGGTTTCAAGTTTAATAAGTTTGTTGAAACCTTCAATTTATCCCTTTGCCTTTATTTTCTAATTGTGTTGCATTAGATTCTCCCATTACTTTTCTAAATTAGGAGATTTCACATTCCAACCTAGTAAACTTGCAACGTATCGTGTATCATTTGATTATTATTGTACCGGTTGCATTGTATTTATTGTTTAGCTTCCGCATTTTCGGTATCATGTGATAGGTAATTTGTATAATAATAGGCTAATGATGTGGATGTAATTTCCGCTATTTAAAAGGTGCATTTTTAGAAGAAATAACAAGTTGTCATTGTTCCATCGCATCAAGGAATCAATTAGTTTTTTGTCGTTTACGACTGTATTGAACAAACGCTGGGTGCAAAACGAAAAGAGACTTATTGAGGAACAGATTCTGAGTTTCTCACCCGTAAAAGTTCTCCCTCTTGCCATCTTGAATTTTTGATTTTTTCTGTGCGATGTTATGTACTGTAAATTTTTCACGCCTCACCACCGTATCAACGATACTTTATGCAATGCTAACTATATCAAACTAATTGTTGAAAAATATTCATTTCACTGCTACCAGCTTTCGTTAAGACTTGTTTTTTTCTGCAATCCTCTTACAAACAACTACCGTTTTTGGAACTTGATACAAATTTGCAATTCAACGGATAATCGCTGTTTTGTTTTAAAAGTATGTACACATGTTTTTTATTTGATAGCTCTTAATGAAGCATTTTGTTTAAATGAATGGTTTTACATCCCAATAATTCTGAATTTTTGTCTATAGGGTATCCACGTTGAAAAAGTTGGCATTATATTTTTTTAATAACCATTAAAGCAATGGACTTTTAATGATCCCTTACTGAGTTTGCATAATTAAAAATTATTACCCTTATAACCTACAACTTTTGTGAATTTAGTTGAGATGAACCATGACTTTTGCAATTGTATCTTAAATGACCATAATCTGTTTACGTTTTTTATGTTAAAACCAAATTTAGATCTTATGCTATTTTTTTTTTAGAACTACAGTCTAATTCAATTCAAGAATAAAAGTATAGTATGACTTTAGATTAGAAAGCTTCATTATGATAATGGCGATAAGTTATTTTCAATGCTTATCATTGATTAATATTGTTTGCCATTTATGCAAGTTACAACCATGATGAAACATTTAAGTAAAAGATTAGAAATAAATTGTTATACTTAATAAAGCATTTTCCAAAAGTATAAAAAAAATTACGAACATTAAAAGCAATTTTCTAATCATGTTGGAAATTCATTGTTGATGAAAAGTATATAAATCGATATATTTATATCTACATTAATCAACTAGCTAAAAAAAAATATATATATATATTTCTCTCCCAATATGAATTCATATCTAATATTTTACTTCTCATAAATTCAGCTAAAGTATAAATTAAAATTTATCGAAACTTTTAATTGAACTCTCTTCCTTATTAAATTCTTTTCAGATGTCACCTTTGGAATAATCATATAACAATTACATTGGATGATAGAAGCTCTTTTCTAGCAACAAAAATTTGCCAACCATTTTTACATGTTAATTTAGATAGAAAAAAATCAATTACTTGACGCATGATATCAAATAAGCATACCTTTTGATCTTTTTTCCCAGTTGTGTTCAGTTAATCTTGACGTGAAATCAATAAGAAAATAGCAAGTCTTAATGGTTGGTTTTTGAGGTAACATCTTTATTTTTCACGTACTTAGCCACTAATATTGGTACCGTGTAATAAAATATACTTGACAGTTGGTTTGATACTTTCATTCAAATGTTTTTAAGTTTTTCAACGGAATTCACAAGACTTTTTTTATGTTGGAAATCTACAATAACTACACTCAAAATTTTGAACACAAGCATAATTACTATCATCTTTCTTGATACACAGATTAAAGACATCAGGATGCAAATAGTATTTTTATGACTTATAATGATTTTATACAGGACTTACATGAACTTTCATGATTATGGAAAAACTAAACAAGCGATATCCCTATCAAAAATATTTGACTTAAGAATTGCTCTAAAAATGTAACTTTTCTTTAAGAAAAAAGATTGGTATGAAATGATTTGGTCGTGAAAAAAATAAAGTTATGTATCAATACTTGTTTCGGCCATAAAACGTAGGATTAAGATTATGACCAACTGTATGTATTAATGAGTATGATGTAATTTTTTTCAGCCCTTAGGATGTTATTTTTCACTAGTTTTGAATGCTTGAACTGACTGACCAGCTACTGCATGTCATTGTAAGTATAATCATCCGATCAAATACGATAACAAGATTTGCGTAAATTATTGTATATATGATATATCTTAGTGGAAAGATGATTCATATTGAATTACATAAGAACTAAATGCTATTAAACACAGCTAGTCTTTTTGAAGTAGTTGTTTTTTTGAAGTAACGTTTTATTTCTAATCGAATTAATTTTTTTTCAAATTGTAATGTCGAGAGAATTTTACTCATTCAATAACAAAATGGTCAATTCAACACATTGCAATGGAGCAAAGTAGAGAAAGCAAGCTGAAAGAGTAAATGTAGATTTTTCACTAATGCTTGATTAATGTTTTTAATTAAAATACTATTTTTTAATCGACAAAAAAAAGGCTAATTGTTCATCATTTTCATCAGAATCTTTACCCAATTCGAATCCAAGCAAATTTATTAGAGCTTTAATAAACTGTTAAAGTTGCCAATGTCGTATTAAATGCTTAAGGTAATCAAACTTAACTAATGTGGTAATTTTTTGTATCTGTTGATAGATGCGTATAAGGTAAAAGACGTATATCAATGTATAGGTATGGCTTCAAATTGTTTTTGCATTGCTTCACCTTTTCATATTATATTCAGGCCGGGAAAAAGAGCAGTCATGATGCATAAAATGTTAGATATGATTGTTGGACAGACTTTGACACGCTCTTAAAAAAAAAGCATACATAATATACAACTGAAGTTAACAACATGAAGATTCCCCTCTGAGCGCTCATCAAAAATATTGAATCGATGTGGTTGTGTTGTTTACGTGTGCTGCTTGTTGTTCTTGTAGTTGTGTAAATACCGACAACAAACAGCTCTAATACCACCAACCTAATAAAACGTTACACAATTAATGGGTAATATTTGAAAGATGAAATGTTTGTACTGGTTTATCAATCTTTGAATTACTTACAGCCCTTCCATTGACGATGTACAAGTTTGATGCAATATCAAGCAGTGTACAACAAAGCAATCAATCGATACACCAATATTAATCACTATAGGAGCCTCAATGGACATAAAGATAAAAGAAAGAAAAGCTTCCAACTATGTCGTTAATATGTGAACACCGAGATCAATTTGTTGACTTTATATCACACTTGCAACATTTAATGTTTTCCACTCCATCAAGGTTTGTTCTAACATTTACAAATACCACATTGCTTTCATTATATTCAAGTCAACTGATGTATTTAATTTATTCAGATTATTATCAATGATTGGGAACATCACCTATTTTTTATGAAACTTATGTGCTCATTAGCTTTTCTTCAAAACTTGAACAACATAGTATATATATTATTTGAAATACACCAAAAAACTTGTTTAATTGACCAAAAATATAAATAATGAAAAGCAATCTTTTTAGCGGGATAAACGAGGACAAGATTGACAATTTTAGTTCCATAATCGCAAACATTCCCATTTAAAAAATTTGTCTGAAACCCTAAGCTAATAAAAACTAAAAAATAAAATCCAATCCAAATCAATTCAATTAGTATTAAAATTTAAATTAGCCTTAAGCGTAGCCTTATAGCATTAAAATTAGAATTAAAACTAGATTTAAAATTAGACTGAAATTAAAATTGTTTTGTACATTTTACTATTCTACTATAGTGCGGAAGGGAGTTTTGTTAGCGAAAACCATTTGCTGAGGCAAAATTTTTGTTAGCGAAAATTTGCAGAGGGTGTTTTTCTGAAGTCGAGCAAATTTTTTTTTCCTGGCGTTTTGCTCTGCAAATTTGCAGCGATCTTTTTTAGGAAATAAGGAAAATTTGCTGAGCATTTTTGCTCGCGGTATAAATAGAGAGGCATCCGCACTTTTTTTTGCCTTCCGTTTTTTCTGTTGTTGTTTCTTCTTCTTCTTTTCATCTTTCTTTTCATCTTTCTTTTCTCACGCTTCACTGCTCGTAAACTGATGACGGGTATCATCTTGCTCTTACTTTCAGTGAAGGCGTCTAAGGCTTTCTCAGTGTAGAGGTCTACTTTTTGTTTTATTGTTAGGACTTCTCAGTGAAGTGGTCTGCTTTTGTTTTGTTTTGTTTTGTTTTGTTTTTACATCTATTAAGACTCTCTTTGCAGGGGTCTATTTTTATGTTTCGTTTCTAAGCTAAATTCGTACAGTAAGGTTACTGTGTGCTTATAGCAATAACAATATAGTTTTTTGGCTTTTTTGTAAAAGCTTCCCGGCGTTAGTAGGATTGTGGGATGTTGCCGCGTATTCAG